>CM076578.1:337231868-337352090 GCA_034641835.2 Pinus albicaulis | reverse complement strand
TTTAGGGTTTTAATGAGCTTTTCTCCCATTCCAAGACTTGGTTTAGGAACTTTATAATTTTGGACCTTTAAGGGAGAATAAAATAGGTAATGGTGAACCCATATAGACAGCTAAATTTCATGGTGACAAATTTTAGTGTAACAGATTTCCCTCTAAAGTGCGAAGTTTGAAGTAATTCTGAAGAGTGAACTGCTTTATCATTTCGAGGATTGGGTTGCAGGCGTACCGGTTGAAACCTATAAAAAAATTCAATGCAAACATATATATGTATATCACCACTGAGGTAGGAATTCCCATACTCAGATCAAAATTAACTACATGTTCTGATACATAAAAGATTTTAGAATTACATCAATAATAGACACAGAATGGATGCAGCCATCTGTCATAAGTAGTCTACTGTATCATGAATAATAAAAATCCTCGCAGACTGGATGGTAGAAACTATATCTAGGGTCTTGATTTCTGCTTCCCGAATTAGTACGATTCTATCCATGCGATTGATTGTGTCCAAATCGAACATGGTAGAAACCACTTGATTACCAGTCAATGATGTGAACTGTTAACAAGTGTGAGAGAAACCACCAATAATGAAAATGGATCTCAAAGTACTCAGTACAATCCTTGAAGTGTGAATGAATTATTTGCAGTCAAACACTTCACGGAGTCATTCGATCGAAGGTCAATGATGTAACTTGTCGTTGAAGGAAAGAATCCTGCCATTAGGGCATGCAGATCCCAAGGCACTGATAGGATTCTAGATCAACTTTCTAGATGATGTGTTGTCATCAATAGAAAGTGACCCGTCGTAAGAAAGCCCATGACACGAAACCATTAGATCGATTTTTGAAGAAATTTTAGCAAGTACTGACTTAGGGATGGTCAACGCGAATGGAGACAAATGTTTGCAATGAATAGTTTATTTAAACTGTCCTCTTGAACACATAACGACACTGCAGATGGTTTGGTGACAATTGACCTAAAGCTAATACCCAGAAATCGGCTGAAGACTTTCAATATGGTTTGATTAAGTGTTAGACAAAGGATTTTCCCAACCCAAGTACGAGTGTGACAAAAGAGTCGTGTTCAAGAGTGGTATACTACTTTTTGGAATAAAGTTTGACAACTGGATTCATTTTCTCTCTTTTCCCCCCACAAGTACCTCTTTATTTTTTACAAGCTTGAGGAGGATAACAGTTTCTTGTTGTATAAGCTCATCCTTCGGATGAGTCCAACTTAGTATTAAAACCGAACCCTAAGAAGGAGTGGTTTGTTCCTATTTATAATCGATAGGTCCTTTATTGTTAAATTGTAACGAGTCCAGTATAGGTGAAACTCGGTGTTTTTTAGTTTTAGGGAGTCAGAAGTAAAACTTAAGAAAACTTCATGGGGATAATTTTTCGTAAATTTAGTCTCTAAAGCCTGAAAAAGGATAAAATAATGCAGGAGAGAACTCTATTGACCATGATTAGTCAACGCATACCTTTTTCGTAAATAGTCCATTTCAGTCCGGAAAAGGGGTAAACTTATACTGAAAGGACGACTGTTCATTTCCTTTAACGAGTTCGAATAGTCAAGTACTCAACAATATTTTCATGTTTAAAGAGTCTGAAAAGGGCTTAAAAGAGAACTCCAGGGTTTCACTTTTTCATAATTTTCAAGAGCCCGAAAAAGTGATAAAAGTGTACTCATCATCAAAATAATTCTTTTCACCCGAAAAACCTGTTTTCTACACATAAACTCAAAAAATTAAACATACATGTTTCCAATAATTAAAAACTTTTGAAAAATAACAAATAAAATAATATTTTATTCATTCAAAAAAAAAACTTATAAAAAGTAGTTCAAAAAAGTCATTTTCACCTTTTGCATTTAGAGTTGAAAGTTGAGAGCTTTTGGTAGAGAAAGTTCCGGAGGTGATAATGGGAGAATCGACCACTCAAATCGAAAACTGTCGAATCCATATAATCCACAACACTCTTCTCTTCATTTTAATCCATTTAAATTCTCTTTTTAAGTTTTGAAATCATTTTTTGAGGGGAAAAAAGGTTTAAAAATATGCTCCCGTGGGTTCGCGGGTAATGCATTGCTTACCTGCGGACCCCGATAATTTTCCAAAAGGAAAATTATTGGGCTACCACGGTTTTTAAGAAGGGCGTGTGCGAGGGTCTGCACTATCTCTATATAAAAATTGCAGAGGCACCGTGAGAAAAGGAAATTTATTAAATTCTCTCAAAAATGGTTAAAAATTCTCACTCTAAAAGCTTCTAACATTCAAATGCGTCCATTTGCAGATTATTCCACAATGTTGGAGTGGAGAGAACGCGAGCACGAAGAGGTAGACGATGTGGCTATGAATAATTCGGCCACAATGCGTGTATTGAGAAATTGTGGATTGTACAAATTTAGGGCAATTCAGGGCATGAGGGCACAAGTGGAACTAATGACCTAGCTGGTGAACAAATGGGACATCCAAGAACAATGTTTTATCATTGGTGATCACAAGCTAGAACTTGAGCTTGAAGAGATTTACTTCCTCACTGGTTTATTCAAAAGAGGTGAACATATTTCTTTGTTCGGAGCTAGATAAGGTGACCTGCCTATCGCTAGCTATAAATAAGAATTCTGCAATGATGAAGCTGATCCAAAAGATAACCGTATAGACATAAAGAATATCCTACATCTTGATCTTAAAGTCATTGCATTCACTGTGACCAGTTTGTGTGGGAACGTAGCTCCACATGTGGCTACCAAATCTAATATGCAGACAACAGTTGACTGTTATAGAGGTACCATTTTCAATTGGTGTGAAGTGGTATTGGCCAATATGAAATGCCAATTGACCAGAGCAAAAAACTCAAAGTGGAAAAACTTTGGGTATGGTGCCATCTTGGTTTCTTTTGCTTTGGAGAGGATTTTGTCCCTCGCCCCTCAGCTGATCTCTGTTGATTTTGGTGAACCTAGAGAGCCTCATATGGTACGTTGGGTTGCACTGATGGCCCACCATGGTGGTGATGGCTGTGTAGTATTTCGATTCACTCCAGCATATATTCGTTGGCCGCAGAACCAAATCTTTGCTATAGAGGATTTCCCGTATGCAGGCATAGATCTCCAAGGTGATCCCGAGATGTCCTTACCTTCAGGGGCACAATGGGATGAATCAGGTAAATGAATCATTTTGATGTGTTTTAACTCTAATTTTTATTTTGTTTTTTGACTGTCCAATACTGATAACAAAATTTTAAATGCAGATGTTGGTCCACGAAGGCCAGCCACTCTCCGCCACTTCGAAAGGAAGCCAACAGATCCTATCGCACAGCCAAAAAATTAGGTAGCATAAATCCTTACTAAATTGGAGCGCAACCTAGAGATGTTGACTATAGATATCCCAGAGACATCGACGGATGATATTCCTCTTCGTCTCCAGAGACACGTTACTGGTGTTCCTGGCCAGTTTAGGAGATTCCTGTGCAGGGTGGCACGGGCGATAGTTTACTACCATGATCATCACCAAGGATAGTGGATGATCATTGCAGACTATTGTATTTTGTTTTTTTTATCACTATCTTTCAGAACATAAGGTGTTTTAAACCTATGATCGCAGACGATGTAATATTTTTTGACAAAAACTCCTATCTATGATATTACTACTTTCTTTGGCTATCTTGTTCAACACATATCGAATGTTGTTTTGGTTTACTATTTTAACGTCGCAAATGTCTATTTATAACATTATTAGCAAATGCATCAGCCAATGTATTTAAATTTCTTGGAATGTGTTGATATTTGATGTAATCAAATTTCCTTTCCAAGAGATGAACCTTCAAAAATAATCTCAATAACACTAGATTTTTAATTGTGTATACTCTATTTAAATGTAATATAATGAGTTATGAATCTAGCCTAATGATCAAATGTTGAATGCCAAATGAAATGGCATCATATAATAACTCAATTAATACGCTATATTCTGCAACATTATTCATTGTTTGACCAAGGCTTACCCCATGCATAGAAACTAACTCATCAGTGGGTGAATAAATAACCCAGGCTATGGAAAAAATATTCTATGTACTACAACATGCACCATCAGCAAAACCAATGTACGTTTGAAGGAATGTAGATATCTGCAATATCAAGAGTAATCACGATAAGAAGTGATAGTAGTAAAAGCAAACTTAAACTAGACACACTCATCTAATCTAAGGCATGTAACTAGAAAAATAACTAATGTACAAATGAGATCTTCACACAAGAATCAAGAATAATATATTTTCAGATAAATTCCATTTTTGGGTTTATCTAAAGAGACCTCATCATAATCAATCAATTCATAAGCCCCTTTTTTAAGCACTCGCTTGACAATGTAAGGATCATGCCACATTGGTTCAAATTTCCTAGCTCCTAGCTTATCATTAGCTTGATCATATACTAAGACTAGGTCACCTTCTGAAAAAACATGAGGTGTAACACTTCGACCATACTGAGATTTAATATGTTTTTTATGAGCTTCGGATGCTAATGCAGCGGTGCGCCGAGTCTCATCTAATTGTGCTAAGTACAAAAAGTGTTTTTCCTCTTCAGAGGTAGCTGGTAGTAACTCTATGGCTAATTGGAGTGACGGTATTTCGCATTCAATAGGTAACACCACTTCTAAACCATAAACCAGTTGAAAAGGAGTGAACCCTATTGCAATTTTTCTTGAGGTTCAATATGCCCATAGTGTTGAAAAAAATAATAGTATGCCAATTTGATTTATGAATTCCGATAATCTGTTTAATCATGGCGGTTAAAACTTTATTAACGGCTTCAACCTGACCATTAGCCTGCGGGTAATATGGAGTAGAGTTATTATGGTGCAGGCCAAGTTGATCAGAAAGTTAGGTCATCATTATATTTCGAAAATGACTCTCATGGTCAGTAACAATAGCTTGGGGTACACCGAAACGAGCAATTACATGATTGAATACAAACGTAGTTGCAGTTTTTCCATCTTCCGCAATTGTAGGCATCGCCTCGGCCCATTTGGTAAAATAATATACTGCGAGAATAGTATACCCATTCCCCCCATCCGAGTGAGGGTTACATGTAATGAAATCAATGCCCCATTTCACAAAATGACCAACAACAATTATGGGGTGCAGAGGAGCTGGTGGTGCACGCATATTTCAATCAAATATCTAACAGTTATGGAATTTTCAGACCACGAGAATGCAATCTTTGAATAATGATGGCCAAAATTAGCCATTGTGCAATATCTTTTGGGTTGTGGCATACCCAGACATATGACCACCACATGCTCCAAATTGGCAGTCATTAAAAACTTTTTTAGCCTCTTCATGAGTTAAACATCGTCAAAATACAGAATCTGCACCATGACAATAAAGTGTGTCTCCAACAATATTGTATTGCTGAGATTGGTAACAGATTTTTCGTTGAATTGAACGTGAGAGTTCAGGTCGAAAAGTTTGGGTTTGGAGATAAATGATGATATCTCCAAACCATGGATCTAACGTACTGATAAGAAATAGAGATTCATCAGCAATCATATGCTCTACCACAGTTTCCATCTCAGTATTTGGGAAGTCACACATAAGTTCAGAGAACACCAGTGATTTATTTGATTTAAACTTCTCGAATTCCAAATCAAAATCTTGTAGGATAACAATCCATTTAGAGTATTTTCCCCCGAATAATTGTTTAGTCAGAATGTACATCATTGGGTTGCAATTGGATATCACAGTTGTTTTTCTTAATAGTATGTAATGACAAAATCTCTGGACAACTTGAACTGCTGCCAAGGCCAATTTCTCCACATGTGAATATTTAATCTCAATTGGATTGAGATTCCGACTTAGATAGTAAATCACATGCTCATTGTGAAATTCATCCTCTTGAACTAATACCCTCCCAATTGTGGAATCAGAGACTGCTAGGTATAAAAATTAATCATGGTTGTAATTTGGTGGATGTAATAACGGTGCATGGGTCAACACGTGTTTCAAAGCATCAAAATATCGTTCAGTGATCTCATCCAAAATAAAAGTAAAATTATGTTTCAACAACCTGGTAAAACCTTTTGTTAACTCAACATAGTTCTGGATAAATCTACGCAGAAAGTTTTCTTTCCCTTGCAAACTTTGGAGTTTGCAAAGTGTGGAAGGAGGAGGTAAATTTATAATAGCCTCAACCTTCGAGATGTCGACACGAATGCCAACCTTGGAAACAACAAATCCTAGTAATCTACCAGATTGCACACAAAAAACAAATTTGTGGGGATTCAACCGAATCTTATAATGCCTACATCTCATAAAAATTGCTCGTAAATGAGTAGGATGATCTTCTTTGTGCAATGAATGAGCAGGTAAATCATCAAGATAAGGCTGCACAATGTGTTTAATGTAATACATTTCCCTTTTAAAAGTTGCACCAGCATTCTTTTATCCGAAGGGTAGTTCATAATAAGCAAAAGTTCCCCAAGGACAAATGAATGTTGTTTTTGGTTGATCAGCAGGGAGTATGTTTATTTGATTGTATCTGGAAAATCCATCCATAAATGAATACATTTCATTTCCGGCACAATCATCAATGATTTGGTTGATATAAGGAGTTGGATAATTGTCTTTTGGACAGGCTTTGTTAATATCCCTATAGTAGACACATACTCGTATAGTTCCTTGTTTTTTAGTAACAGGAACATATTAGATACCCAATTTGTTAAATGAATTGGATAAATAAAACCTACTCGTAGTCATTTCTCAAATTTGGCTTTAATAACAACAGCTTTTTGTGGATGTATCGGACGTAATCTTTGCCTGATAGGTTTAGCATCCGAGTATGTTTTTATTTCATGAACGACAATCTTGGGATCAATTCCTAGAATTTCTTCATAAGACCAGGCAAATATGTCACAAAATTCTCGAAATAGGGCTTTATATGTAGTAATTTCATCTAACGTACAAGAAGCGCACATATGAATGTTTTCAACAATTCTTGGTTTAACTAATATGTCAATGGGAACTGTCGAAGAAATATTTCCCAAATTAATTTCAGAATCCGAATTTGTAATCGATATTAGACTCTGGTGTTCCTTGACATATTCAATTGTAAAAATAGATGAAAAATTATTTTCAAATCTATCAAGCTCAGGTAAAAATGATGACCTATGATGGAGATCATCCTATGGTAATTCATCTATGGACAAGAATTCATGAATGCTTTCATCAGTATAAAACACTTGTTGAAAAGGATCAAGAATTGATGTTATAGCTGAGCTTGATGGTGAAAATGATTTCTCATTGATCACATTCATTGGATCAGAATCAGTTGATGAAGGATTGGAAAATGGCTGTACTGCTTGATATTCTATCTCAAAAGGACTTAAATCCATCTCGCCATTGAAAGAATCTATTTCTCACTCTAAAGGCACTATCCAAGGGTCATCAAATGGAATAGTGCTTGATGTAATCATATTGATATTAGCAATAGTATGTGGTACGTTAGGTGGAGGCATAGAAAAATTCCCATTAAAGCAGAATATTTGATTAAACCTACTCTAACATCTTCATAAGGAATAGTCAATTTTCCAACATGTTGAATACTATCTGAAGAGGCTGGGTCAGATGAAAAATATGAGAGCTGGTCGATTTTCACAATCTTTCCTTGATGAGGAAACATGAATAATCTAAAGACGGATGACACGATAGCAGTCATATCATAAGACCAACTTCGACCCAAAAGAAGGTTGTAATCCAGAGGGGCATCAATGACTTCCACATCTAAATTAACAGTTTTACCTTCGACCTCTATAGGTAGATCCTGCAAAATTCCATATGGATGGAATCCTCTTCCGTCAAAAGCTTTGAGGATTGTCGGGGATTGGTTAAGTGTCGGAGAACCAAGTGATTTCCAATAGTTTAACGATATAATACATGTAGACGCTCCTTCATCAGTTACAGTATGAAAGCAACGTCAGCTTTTGACTAGTACTGGAATCTGAAAAGCCATTTGATGAGGGATTCGTGGTGTAAAATTTTATAAATAGAAGACCATAAGGTTCAAATCCTAAATATCTATAGCTCCAATAGTTGATAGGAGTAATTTCCATTGTGCCAGAAATTATTGCAACACTTCTAAGGCCGACATTGCTGAAGGAGATATTGCTAAATCTTCAACAATGTTGTAGTTCTGAGAAGCTCTCACATGTCGATTGAAAGTTGATTTCCAAAGTACAACTTTAGCAGGCAGTTTAATTACTAGATCAGGATTGGGTTTCTCGATATGAAGTGGATCAGAAACCGAAGGAGATGTAGCTAGTGCTGAATTAGAATTTTCTACTTCTTTACTAGTAACAGGATTTTTACTTCCATAGTTTTGTGATCGAGTCGCCACCATTACTTGAGACATCATCAAAATATATGTTGATGTATTAGAAGAAGATCCAATCATTTTTCTATCTTGAACAAGAAAAGGATCCTTCAAGACAGCAGGCATGGGTGAACCTTTGACGAACTTAGATACCTCAGACCTATGCAGGCATTCCTTGGTGAAATGATCCTCGTCACAGATAAGACAAGGATAACGAGGTTTTCGTTTATCATCAGATGGTTCATTTTTCTCAGTTTTTTCTTTGGGAGATGAAGTCTGTTTAAATGTATTCTTACCTTTCTTCATACTACCTAATTTAGGCTGAGTTGTAGATGAATCTACAATGTGAATGTCAGCAGAAGTTTCAAGGGAAGAATCTCCTTTTGGTGAATTGGGTAGAGTTATTATAGGAGAAGTAATCTTTGAATATTTCTTCTTAGTATTATTAGTACTAACTGAATTGATTACACCATTAGCGGCACGAGACCCTGAGGGAGTTGTTGTTATCTGACCAAGATGCGGTAAATCAGGATTTTATAAAACATTCTGCCAAGATCTGATTCCGAATAAATACTTTCACCAAGCATCTTCTACGTCTCCATTCATGTATGTGATCTGATATGAGCCACATGGTAGTTCAATGTACCACTTTTCTGCTAATCCTATCAGTGTTCTCTTAAAAAGTCTTATTCAAATTGAATCGTCAATCAAAGAGTTGGATGCACACCAGAGGTGGTAAGTCATAACATCGTTAGAAGGGTTCTCTCATGATTTACCTTCAAAATTTGGGATATCACTGGGCAACTTATTTGGCATTGGTGGCCATTACAGAAGATAATATATTGAGTCATTCATAAGGCATGATAAATCAAGTAAATCCAAAGTTGCTATGAATGGAAACCGACAGTTAGGGTCTTACTGATTAAATTGATAACCTTGTGGAACTATACCAGTTCCAGGAGGAGGATATCTAGGATATCCTGGAATACCCTATGCATTTGGAATCAGAAAGCCCCCTGGATAACTAGGATTAACCAGACCATACTGGGGTTGAGTATGTATCTAATACGTGTACCCAGGGTATGTTTGATGTTGATATACTGGATTTTGCGCTACAGGTCCATATTGATACTGCCCTTGGTACGTTGGATAAACAAACTGAGGTTGCCTTGTTGTAACTGTACTTTTACCAGGTTGACCTATAGGCATCTGAACAGTAGTCTGAACTGTAGGTCCAGATTGTGGAGCAGAAATAGGAGTTGCAGATACTCCAGGAATAGGTGTGGTAGCTTGAATAGAAGTTGGTGCAGCAGTTTGCGTTGGATTTCTAGGTGTACTCGGACCAGGCTATTGAACTGTAAGTAATTCAGGTACCTGAAAAATAGGTTGAAGAGGTTGGACAGGTTGTTGGATTTGAGTATAACCAATCAGTTTTCCAAGTTGATAATAAGGTACTTGCATATTAGGTTGCAAATTCTGTTGAACTTGGGATGGATCCCACACCATATTAGTTCCAAGATATGAAGTTCCCATTGAAGGATGTGGATAGAAAGGACCATAACCAGGTTGATAATTTGGAACATATGTTGTATAATTAGCTAGATAATTCCCGCCTCCTTGAAACAATTGTTTTTCTTGGTAGAATTGTTGCCCTAAAGGAGGTTGTGGACCCTGAGTTGGGTACTGACCTTAAGGTTGATATTGACCCTAAGGTATGTACTGACCTTGAGGTATGTATTTTCCTTGAGGTTGATATTGACACTGAGGTATGTACTGACCTTGAGGTTGTCCCCCAAGCGGTAAATTACTACCTTGAGGGTCAGAGTTTGGAATATTTCCATACATCATATAAATTTTTTCGGCGTTTACAGTTTCAGTATTTGATTCATTTGGACCAGATGATGGTATACGCTTGTCGGGAGAAGGAGTTACTCAAGAAAAAGTACCAGAAAGTGACTGGTATCCCGCAGGGACAGATGGACGACCATATAAATATGTTTCTGGAGTTGCAGAAAACATTAATGACTCACGAGACATGATTAATGGACGTCTGTAACCTCTTGGTATATCGTAAAAAGGAATTCAGGGAGGCAAATAGTTTAGACCAGTTCTGTGTAGAAAATCTGTCAACTGAGAATACCAAGGATATTTTTTGAAAGGGCTATAATAAATCGATTCACTTGGCCTAGGATCTAGAGCTTCCTGAGTTGAAGGAAGAATAACTTCTTCAGTGTCAATAACTTCTTCAATACTAACGAGACAAGGAGGAAGATTTTCTATGATTCGATACTTCACTCTGGGTGAATCAGGATGATCAGGGGTTGGATCAAGGAATGGAGAAGTAATCTCAGATATAACCGTTAATTTCTCTGGTTCATAAACTTCAGGTTCCAAATCTGATAATTCACTAGTTGTAGAAACAAGTTCATCTAGTTCGGAAATTGAAATTCTATGTGGAGTACTTTCTGCAGTACGAGGTTGATCTACTTCGTATTTAGGATGAACAATTATAGATGTTTCTTTGTGTTCAGTTGATTCAGTCTTTGATGTATGTCCTTTTCAGATTTAAGTCTTTCTAACTGGCTTGGTGTGTACTCAGGGGGTTTCCCCTGCATTCTACGTGATTGTCTAGGTAATTCAGCCACAATTAAAAAATGTAACATGTGAAATCAAAGAAAATTTCAAAAAAATATCCTAAAGTCTCTGAGGAAACAACCAAATTGATCACATGCCTAGAAAATCTAAGAGATCAAACCACACACAAACAGTAGATTCCCACACTAAAAACACTAGTTGGTGATGAAATCCAACATCGTAGAATTTTAATGCAGAAATAGCGCTTGGAACAATTACCCCAACAACCTGCTTAATGAAATAGATTGGTGCAAGTTTCTCCATTTAAACCATCTCGAGTGAAGAGAACCCTCCAGAGAGTCCAAGTGGGTCTAGCTGATGTCTACTCCAAGTACAGTGGGACCTTCGCTCCACCGTCACCTTGGGAAAGAATCCTAAATTTTATAGCCACTAAGGTCATCAAACAAATATACCTGGGGGAACAGTCTATGATCCAATATACATGCAAGGGCAGAGTAACTAGCTCAATCCCCTTGAAGGCTCCTTGAGATAATCTAGGGTTTACCGACAAGTGACCCCAGGCTCCTCGACAATGGTCTATCCGAGGTTTACCATTTTTAATACGTGCACATCTGCTATCTTTTCCAATGAGATAGGTATGATTACCTCACTGGTTCAGACATGATCTCGTGCTTGACTCTTTTAAGAAGAGCTTCCCAGAGCATACATGCTATAATTGGATTTTCCTACCACAACATTTACTAGTTGTTTGTTTGAACTACCTTGGAATGTTAATTACAACCTATTCCAAGGCACTAGCCTAAGCTATGTTGGTGGAAAAGAGCCCTAGAAAATATAAAATTTCTAGATTGATTTTAATTAAGCGTTACTTTTAGTTTGGATGTTTCTTAGGACAAAAGGTATGGAAGTGAAACTTCGATGATGTTTAATGACTCGACTAAAAAATATGCTAAAATGCATCTATATGAAACACAACTCATTTCTTTTCAATGAAAACTATTTAAAGGAAAGATCTTGACAGATTAAATGACTTTCAAAACATCAATTCTTTCTTCCCTAAACAAGAATATTTGAAAATAAGACAATTTCTTGAGAACTCAATTTCCTAGAAAAAATATCACTTGTTCAAAATGAAATTCCTTATAACATTGAAATCAGAAACTAGAATCAAACTTCTTCCAAAAGAAAACTAAAACTCTTAAAATCACAAAATTCGAAACCAAAAGAAAACTCTAATTTTGAACTCTATTTAAACGGTTTTGAGGATGTTTATGCTTAGTTTGTGATCTAACCAAGAAATTTCTGCTTATCTCAGAAAGAAATCAAAAACATCCAATAATGGTTTTAAAGTGAAATTCAGACCTTATCAAACTAAAAGGTTTTTCTAAATTTGCAAATGAAAATAAAATCTAATTTTCATAAAATCAATATTTGCATCAAGTTCAATGGCTCAACAAGAAAACGATGACATACCAATTAGCTGAGGTATATAAAAGGTTTTGATTCAGAGCAACAAGAAGAAAGGGAAAACACTCACTCATAAAATGCAAATCAGCTGAAAAGATCACTTCAAACACAAAAATTGCTGAAAGAAACTCACACAGAAGACTTTGACAGTTAAGACAAGTTGGGGTAATTACAGAGAATCAAGTAATTGGACTCCTGAAAACATAATTTTTATTTTTTCAAAAATTTTCCAGAAGTCCGTAGTTTTTAATGAAGAAAGGTGTGGTACCACACTATTTTTCACTAAAATCTGCGGAGTCTACCGCTCTGTTTTTAAACAAAAAGTGTGGAAGCCAGGAAAAACACAAAAAAATAAAAATACAGATTTACAGTCAGGGATTCTAATGAGTCATCTACCCAACCCGGTTTTTAGACTAATTAAAATCAAAGAACTCTTTCAAAAGTTAAACTGAAAATCAAAAAATAAAACTAAGTTCATTTATCCCCAGCGGAGTCGCCATTTTGTTAGACAGATAAATCCTTCTTGCAGACAAGAACGATCTCCCTAGTATCCTAAGGATAACTAGAAACAAACAACCAAATGTAAACTATTTTCTCTAGACCATTGTGACTCATAATTATTAATTAACTAAGTATGAGGAGATGCTCCTACCTAAAGTCCAATGCTTGTTGTAATCTTCAATCCAGTTGCTCCAAAAGAGGTCAAGTCAGCATGTAAGACCTATAATCAAAGACAGGAAAAAGGATTAAAATCACCTGCAAGATATAATAATTCAGAAACATTAATATATCTCAGTGATCAAGGAATCCAAGAATTAAATTACTCAAAGAGATACATGAACAACTTAATGAGAAAATACAATCCATTTGTATTAACTATGATAAGAGGTAACCTTACAACCTTGTCGCCTTGATGTCGTACAGGTTCTTCCGAGGTCTTGAACAGTTGTTTTCCTTCAGTTTGACAAGCCTTCTCATCTCTCAACTAGCATGAAACTATGGACATGAGTATGTGATCGTTCTCATAACAATGATGCCAGGTTAAGAGAGTATGATTTCTTCAACAATTAACCTCAAAACTACCAAGTTCTAAGTACCCTTGAGACTGAAATATGAGTTCAATTTATAGGAGAATGGAGAAGATTTAAGTTCCATAAAGATGGGGATAAATTAATCTCATAAAGGGATTTTAGCTCCAAATACCAAGGGATAATCTCCATTAATGAAGGGATGGAGGTTCATGAATGAAGGAGCGAAGCTCGACCCGATAACACTTCTAGAAGCCTCCAGCTGGGAGAATATTCGACCAGCTGGGCTTCTAAAACTTACTTTTTCTTTTATTTTACCTTTTATGGGGGTCTATAGTTTTAGTAAGCAGAACGTTCAGGATGTGTCATAGGTTATAGAGCAAGAAACCGCGATACCGCAGGTAAGAACTAGGAAAAGTGTGGAGTTAGGATTTTTAGGGTTTTAATGAGCTTTTCTCCAATTCCAAGACTTGGTTTAGGAACTTTATGGTTTTGGACCTCTAAGGGAGCATAATATAGGTAATGATGAACCCATATAGATAGATAAATTTCATGGTGACAAATTTTAGTGTAACAAGAAGGTGAAGAGGGACCTTGACCTCCAAAAGAAAATGACCAAGCACTATGCCTTGAAAAACAAACTTGCTTGTGCCAAGCTCAAAGAGGCCCTCACTGAAATTCAAGCACTCAAAGGGGGAAATACCAAGAAAACCTTGGAATATTGGCCGAAACTTCTCTACATTCTTCTTAAACCCCACGAGGAAGACATCCACCAATTTTGAGGAATTTTTGACAAATTTTGGTTTTTTGTGAATTTGGAGGCCTCTAAGCGCAACACCCCTGGCACTACGCTTTCATCTTAGGCATATTCAGAGGGATAAATTTTCATTTTTTAAATCCTCATGTCAAGTACAGTATGCTCACAAATTTTCAGAACATTTGGAGCATTTTTGACCCCTCAAAAATCCAAAACACACCTCATTTTTCACCTTTCTGCCTCATTTTCAGGCTTGGCGCTGCGCCTAGAGAGGTTTTGGGAAAGTTTCCTTTTGGAAAGGTTTCAGAAGCTCAATAAGAAAAAAAAGGGAATTTTTAGAAAGTATACTCAGTAGGCTTTCCAACGGACCATCACGGAGTAAAATCCAACATCTGGAAGGTTACCAAAACTTGGCTACAACTGGACCAATTTTCTACCTGTGAAGGCGCTATGCTTTCAGCTGCCACCTTGCCAAAAAGTCAACAAAACACACTGAAAGATATTTTCGATATTTTTTGGGAAAATCACTTCAGAATTGGTTGAGAAGTTATTTTTAATTTATCTTTCATTTATTTCATTAGATATTATGTGTCTTGGGCCTTGCATGATCTCCTTGCACATAAATGACATTTATGGTGTATTTATGGTTTCTAGAAACGTCTTAGGGTTTCCACCTCCTCCATTGCTAGATAAATAGAGCATGGAGGTCCTATTGTAAAATATTGGCATTTGATGAATTTTGAGAGCAATACATGGTTTTTTTAGCTTGAAGAAGAAATTGATGTTGTGGAATTTGTGAATGGCTTGTTTTGATTGATGATGGAGAATGCTTGCTTGCAAGATCCCTGAGCATGGTTAATGGTGATGTGTCTCTCTTTAGTTCTTGGTTTTTCATGTTATCATTATGTCCATATTTCTATGTTGCATTAAGATAAAGGTTTTAGACTAAGAAATATTGCTCAGAGGTACCTTAGATCTGTTTTTCCTTATTGCCTTCATGTTTTCCTCTTCTGGGTTAATTTAGATAATTCTTAGTTGCGCTTTAGAACCACATATGCTTGTTTATTTCATGAATGGTTTAATACAATAGATTTCAAAGATGTTTTATGGTTAGCCATGCTTGTTTTATGCTATTGAAACAATGTTCTTGGGATCTTTCTTTAAATTACTACTTGTTAGGTTTAGCCAAAGAGGTCATGTTTTGATTATGCCCTTTGTCCATGCTTGAAAAGTTGCCTTAAAGGTCTTTATAGCTTGATCAACGATGTTTATAAGTTCCCTCTTTCTAATTCAAGTTATATGTTATCTTAAATGTTTTCTAAACCTTGAAGGTGAATCACTGGAAGTTAGACAAGCTCTTGCCTTCTATAGTTCACCGGATTTTTTGTCTCAAATGTTTACTTGCATGAGTGTAATCAAAGAGTTATTGGTTTGCCTTGTCTTATGATTATTTCCTTATGCTAGTTAGTGTTTAAGACCGTCTTTGTTTAAAGGTACTTTGTTTAAGGATTCTTAACTGCCCTTTTACACCTACCATGTTCACAAAATTGATGTTCATTTCATCTCATACAAACCTTTGAAGATCCATTCGACCATGTTATATTTTCGTTGTGATGCACCCTGATTCATTATTGAACTCTCCATGACCTTTTACAGACTCCATAGCCCAATTATTTGAAAACCTGTCACTCCACCTATTCTACTTGATCATCTTACCCAACAAAAATAAACAAACAAACCCTACACTTAACAACTAGCCTAAAATAAAACCCTAAAAGCAAAGAAGTTCATATCCTTTGAACACAATAGAGAGATCCCTCTCTAAGTCCAAGAAGGCTAAGTCCTAGGACTCCAAAGACTGGTCTGATGTTACCCCTGTTCATTTTATCTCACCAATCTAACAAATTCTGGGGACCTAATAACCGGTATGTTTTCCATCATCGGAGTCTTTTCTTTGGAATTAGTAAAACCCACTTGAATAGCATATATCTAACATCCCATCCTCATACACTTACTCATTTGAGAGGCTGTAATAGGATGCAGATATATGGGTTTCTTTATTCCTTGTATATCCTTACAAGTTCCATCTTGCATTCTATAATATATAATTGTTTCTTTACAATCTACCAATTTCCATTATTTCCCCAACCAATCCATGTCCATTAGCACATCGTAGGATCCCAAAGGTAATATATTTAGATCCACAGTTAGCTGTTGTTCGCTAATTTCGAGTGTATAGTTTGGTATTTTGGCACAAACTTTTCTCTTTTCTCCAGTGGCTAGTTGTACCAGCCATGGAGTTTTGAATTTCTGACTTTCTAATTTACATATTTCTACTAATTTTGGATTTACATAGCTTAAACTTGCACCTGGGTCAACCAAAATAGAAACAGGTTGCGAGATTAGCTTACCTTCCAACTCTATCATCGTTGGTTGGTAATTTTCCTGACGATCTTCCAATTCTGCATTAATTCTGGGTATATTTCGGGCTACATCTCCCACTCTATAAGCTTCTTGTATATTAGCAACCATTTCACTCCTCCCCCATTGCGGACAGTTCCTATAATAGTGAGCCTCAACACACCCCCAGCACTGTAGGGGTGGTTTCTGGTTTTTCCCTTGCTTCGGCTTTCTAGAAGCCTCTGTGGGCTTATCCTTCGCAGGCCACCTGGTTCTTTGATGGTTCCTGCCAAACTGTTTACTTACTGAACTCCTTGCAGCATTCTTAAAATTATTGGTTCTACCTTTTTTTAAATATGAGCTGCTTTTATGCTCTTTTCTTGATTGCCAATTTTTACCCAGCTCTCCTGCTATGATTTTTATTTTTTGTGCATCATTTACACACAATTTTTCATATTAGGTAACCCCTAGGGTCCCAACGTGTGAACGCTGCTCTGATACCACTTGTAACATACTTCCATACCCATAAAAAAAATCAACTTTTATATTAACCACTATTTAAATTAATCACATTATATAACCGATTCCACTTATTACCTATGCTATTAGACATTCCATAATCACATAAATAGTAGTAAAATACTATGGATAAAATAAAAATATATATTCATTACTGCCATATAAAGGTTCAAGGCACGCTTCGCAAGTTTACGAGGTGATAACCTGTCAACATATGTGGCATCGGGTTTAGTCGTGATTATTTTTCCTTCTTATTTATTACAAAAGGACCTTAATTTAAGTCGACAAGGAATATGTATTCATTGGCACCCTTTATGTCTTTGGTTAAGAATGCATTGCTTGGTTTAACTATTTACTATGAAAAACCTTTGCAATGGTGATCGAATTATTTTATAACCATACAGCCTGGCAAGCACTCCACCGGAGGACAGTTGTGAGCTCCTTTCATCGTTGATTTTCATAGGATTGGGATCCATGGTCATAGCTGGTTTGAGGTTTTTCGATTAGGGTAATGAATTACCCTAACCCTAGCCATTTCCATTCATTCGTGGGTCTCCGCCGTAGAGCTCTGCAACTATATCTCAGCTTGCCGCTGCCAACAGGCCTCTATCATGGCTCTCCTCTGTTCCGTTCTAGGATTCATTGCAGATGGTGAGCAAGTTAACCCATTTTGTCCTATTCACCACAAATCCTTGGTGTATTGCTGTTGGATGGTTTCTGTTTCGGAGTTACTTAGTTATGGTTCTTCCACCGCACAATATATATATTTCTTGCTAGTATCTATTCAAATTTTCTCAGTTTATTTATTCATTATTTTCCTCTAAAGGTCGTTTTTACTTGATGTTTCAATAACGGTGGTTCTATCTCATCCCTCAAGGTTAAGCATAATGGCTTCTCTGTTGCGTCTTCATATGAAGCTCACAGGTAAGATGTGAATATTTGAAGCGTGTGTGGTAGTTTTAACTTGCGTTTCATGCCACCATCCGAATGCAGAGTATTGACCCTTCTTCGTGGCCTACTTGTAGGTTAAACCTTCGAATTCCACTGAGTAATTTTCACAGGTAAAGGCTAATATCCTTTCGTTCTTTCCTATACTCTGCATATTTACTTGTTGACATGGTCTCATACTCAGTTACTGATGATTTTCTCATCTCGCCTTCCTGCATAGGTGACCTCATTAGCCTGACGCTGTGGTTGATTTCCTCTGGAATGCTTGTTACTGGTTATTTTCTGAGTTGGTCTACCTACCCCACCAGGTATCTTTCTCTGTTGTAGGTTTTTGTCAAAGGTTTTCGGTTGACCCCTACTTCAACCTTGAAGTTCGGGTTTTTTCTATAATGCTTCACGCCACTATACTGTTTTCATTTACTCATTATTTGAATATCTCGGGATTTACCCAGGTTGTGATTACCGTGGACATATATAACAGTTGAACTTGTAATTTTTAATCCTATATAATTTATTTTCGGGCTTCTAGGCATTTAGTTCTGCATCACCGCAATTTGTATATTTGTATATTTTATTCTCTTGCTTCGGCTCTACCTCTTACTGGGTGAGGCGAACCTATCGCATGTTATGGTTAGTGCTCCTATCTTTTTCAAGAATTGGAAAACATAGTTTCTTTTCCAACATTCTTTCACATATATATCTATATTTCTGCAATTCAGGATTGGTAACATAGTTTCTTCTCCATAAATCTATTACATATACATTTATGCAATTTCAAGAGTAGTGCTACCGTTTCCTTTCCAGTATTCTATTTACATATACTCTTATGCAAATTCAAGAGTAGTATTACAGTTTCCTTTCCATTATTCTATTTACATATATATTTAAACATTTCAGGATTGGTAATAACGATTGTTTCAGTTTTTAGGTTACATGTGTGTTTTCGCACATCTCTATTTCTGTGATAACAGTCTCTGTGCAATGCCCTTTTCAGGCATTCTATTACCTGGATTTTGATGTATGAGTTTAGCATGTTCATCTGTTGTTTAAAAATTCTTCTTTTCTTTTGGTTATGGTTCTAAGTTTACTTTTCCTTCGGTTTTAGATGAATGTCCGGACCATTTTGTCTGTGTTTATCATAGATGCAGAGAATGACCAACTCGGAGCTAGGAGTTTTGGCTCGGAAGCTCTACGTTAACAGTTTTTTGTTTTTTGTTGTTGAAACGTTAGTTTATAGCTTTATTTTATATCTGTGAATTCTTAAGCTAAACTTGTGTTTAATTTCCCACATACTTTGAATATTTTAAAGATTTGTCTAGCTTTCTGTCTTACTTAAAGAGAAAAACACAGAGGGCTCCTCATTTCATAAATATAATATAGTAACAACTGTAGAAAAATAAAATACAACTAATTACTCAATCACAACCCCAAACTCAGTTTTCCAATAACTTGTTTTACTTATTTGTCTTTCCAATTACTGCTAATGTTGTCCTCCCTACCTTGAGAGAGGCAATTATGTCTTCATCTCTCCCTTGTGCTCCACACCTCAGTTAAGTGGGTTGATAGAGGTTCTGGAAGAGACCTCGGGACCCCAAGTCTAGTCTTCTATTCCAGGAATTTCAGGAATCTGAGTAATTCCACTGGTCACCACCAGCTCGGGAATTATTTACTCTATTTCCTCTCCTCTCCTCAGCTAATGAACAGAACCCCTCTTCCTCACTGGGATGTACCTTTATCCTCGAAGGAAAGGGTAACCATCTAAATTGTTTTCTGTTCAACCACTTCTCAGTTCTTGGAATACTTTTACCATGATTATTTTACTTTTATGGAACCACTTTGCATAACTAAATTTTATTTAATCAAACAAAAGTAATTTCTATTCATCAAGTAATATTTTTCAAGAAATAAATAAATGTTTTAGTTTCTTAACATAAAATAACATAACCATTAGTCGGTACTTAAGCCAGCTGTCACAACTTGAATGTGAAAGACTTCAACCCTTAAGGGCAGAGCTTTCCAACACAGACCTAATGATATTATAGTTTAAATTTGAATTTTCTACTATAGCCTTGCGTGTAAATATAAATTTATGATAGTTTAATTTTAAATTTCTACTATAATATTATATAGACTAATTTTTCCATAATTAATAATTTCTTTCCATTCATTGTTATACTTATTTTTTACAATAAAGCAATCAAACTTTTTCACCTTTTTGTTAGTCATAAACCTTTTTGTTTGATATTAAACTTGTAACTTGTTACCTCGTAATTTTTTATTATTTGAAAAAAACTCCTCTTGTCCATGTTTGAGCCATTGGATCAAATGTTAGATGATTGAAATGTATTAGATCAAGCAAATATTTTTATATATGTTTTTTATAATGTTAGTTTTTTTTTTTTAATAAGTTAGATTGAATTTAGGTATTGGTGACTTTTAGGTTAAAATGTTGTTATTAAAAATTTGTTAGATTTTAACCTCAATTTTTTTAATAAAATTTAAATTAATAAGTTAATAAAACTAGATTTAACATAAATTAGTTTAATGAATAAAAAAAATTGTAAAATACATAAACATTAAATTTTTGGGTACATAAGCATAAAATTTATATCATAAAATTAAACTCCACAAAAACCAATTAATTTACATTACATGGATAAAAATATATATATAAAAAAGGAAAATAACTATTTATATATTTAAATATTACATTTTTGTGCTACTATGCTCTCAACCAAAGTATGATAGAAACGTTGTAATGTCATGTTTAACGTTTTGACTATGTCAAATTACACAAAATTAAAAATAAAAATAAATTAAATAAAAAGACTGACATAATGTAATGAACATTTTAACTAGATCAAAATTCACTAAAAAATAAAAATAATAAACTAAAATAATGATAAACTATAAATACAACTCATGGTATTGATCCATGGTATTCATGTGGAATGTAGTTTCTTTATAGGGGAACTAAGATGAACAAAATCAATTTTAACTCTTGATCTAAACTAATTATTTAATAAAATTATTTTTAAATGTTTATAACCATTATTCTTTTAAAATTTTACTTAATAAAATGTATTTAAATTTTCATAGATCCAAATATACACAATTTTTCTTCTTCTGTATTATTTTTGTTAATAAAAGTAAATTAGATTGACATAATGTAATGAACATTTTAACTAGGTCAAAATACAATAAAAAAATAAAAATAATAAACTAAAATAATGATAAACTAATGGTATTGACCCATGGTATTCATGTGGAATGTATTTTCTTTATAGGGAGCACTAAGATGGACTAAATAAATCTTAACTCTTGATCTAAACTAATTATTCAATAATGTATTTTTAAATGTTTATAACCATTATTCTTTTAAAATTTTACTTAATAAAATGTATCTAAATTTTCATACACCCAAATATACATAGTTTTTCTAGTTCTATATTATTTTTGTTACAACAGTTTTATTATTTCAAAAATACGTGGCTTTTTTTTGTTATATATTATTTATGTTACAATTGTTTTATAATTCATGAGTATTATTTCTTAATATATATATATTAAATTAATAATAATTTTTTTTAAATATGTGATATTTTTTAAATTTCCAAATTATTTTAGAGGACATGCTTTATCATGAGCAATAATGATGAATGTTGATAATTCTCATTTCTTAAATAACACTAAATTTACCTTTAAAGGGATGGTAACAATTGTTTGTATCAAAGTCAATGATACAGAAGAAAGGAGGCATGGTGAAGAGAAGCTTCCAACCTTACAAAAAGCCCTAAAAATGCATAACGTTGAATGTATGGAATCCATTTTCCCTGATACACATGAGAAGTGCAATGAAAAATAGTGGAATTTGTAAAATGTCATGAAGCTTATCTCATGTTCCATTCATTTAGATCTGAAGTATATGGAAGAAGAAAATAAGGACAATAGATACTTATCAAGAATGTATGATTCTTTAGAAGGAAACTACATTGACAAGGCTATGGAGGACCAAACAGAAGAATTAAAAACAGAAGAGGACTCTTCAGAAAATGGGTTACTCAAGGATTTTGGAATCCATATGAGCTACATTATCTCACAGATTCAAGAAAGCGCTAAAAAATAGACAGACAATAGTGATATACAAACAATTTATTCATAAACAAGAGAAAGCTAGATTATAACCCGAGATAGAGTTATGGGAAGATAAACATTTCAATTGTAAGGAGGAGTCAAATTTACATAAGTAGTAGTTCACTCAACATAATTCTCCACCGCTTATTTTGGAGGAGAAAGCTCCTACAACCTCATCAATTGAAGAAGGCCCACATGATAAAATTAGAAGAGATTCCTCAATGTTATTTTCATTTGACATTCAGTCACTCTGCTCTTTTTTTCTAGTAGTCTCTTTACCTCTTCCCTTAAATGCTCTTTTTTGTCTAGTAGTCTCTTTACCTCTGCCCTTAAATTCAATGACTCAGAAAATACTAGACAAAACACACTGACCTATTGAAATCAGTTGAAAAAAAAGTATCTCTAAAGGGTCACTTGGGGAGGAATCTATTATTTAAAAGATCGGGAAAATAATTTCATTTCAAAACAAAAATTTACTATCACTAGGGAAGGGAGTTATTACATTTAAAATTTGTTCCCATTCTTGTCACTACAAAATTTGATTGTTGTTTTTTATTTGATGGGAAAATAAATGATTTTAAAAGGCATTAAATTCTTGAATTATGATCCTTAAAGAAGTCGTTAGATTCCTGATTATGAGCTGATTTTTTCTTCTTACTTTTGGGTTGTGTTACTATTTGAAAACAACTCCCCTAGTTGCCACTATGTCCATGTTGGAGCCATGGGATCAAATGTTAGACGATTAAAATGCTTTAGGCCATTAGATCAAGTAAATATTTTTATATGTGTTTTTTATAATGTTAGTTTCTTTTATTTTTAATAAGTTAGATTGAATTTAGGTTTTGGTGACTTTTATTTTTTTAATAAAATTTAAATTAATAATTTAATAAAACTAGATTTAACATAAATTAGTTTAATGAATTAAAAAAATTGTAAAATACATAAAAAAACCTTTTGGGTACATAAGCATAATAGTTTTATTTATAATAAAATTTATATCATAAAATCAAACTCCACAAAAACCAATTAATTTATATTACATGGATAAAAAACAATATAAAAAAAGGAAAATAACTATTTATATATTTAAATATTACATTTTTGTGCTATTATGCTCTCCAACAAAGTATGATAGAAAGGTTGTAATGTCATGTTTAACATTTTGACTATGTCAAATTACACAAAATTAAAAATAAAAGTAAATTAAATAAAAATGTTGACATAATGTAATGAACATTTTAACTAGGTCAAAATACAATAAAAAAATAAAAATAATAAACTAAAATAATGATAAACTTTAAATACAGCCCATGGTATTGACCCTTGGTATTCATGTGGAATGTAGTTTCTTTATGGGAGGGAAATAAGATGGCCTAAATCAATCTTAACTCTTGATCTAAACTAATTATTTAATAAAATTATTTTTAAATGTTTATAAACATTATTCTTTTAAAATTTTACTTAATAAAATGTATCTAAATTTTCACACATCCAAATATACATAATTTTTCTTGTGTATTATTTTTGTTACAACTATTTTATTATTCCAAAAACATATGGTTTTTTTTGTTATATATTATTTATGTTACAACTGTTTTATAATTCATGACTATTATTTCTTAACATATAAAATAAATAAATTAATAATGATTTTTTTTTAAATATGTGATCTTTTTTAAATTTCCAAATTATTTCAGAGGATATGATTTATCTTGAGCAATAATGATGAATGTTCATAATTCTCATTTCTTAAATAATACTAAATTTACCTTTAAAGGGTCGGTAACAATTGTTTGTATCAAAGTCAAGGATATAGAAGAAAGGAGACATGGTGAACAGAAGCTTCCAACCTTACAACAAGCTCTCAAAAGGCATAAAGTTGAATGTATGGAATCCATTTTCCCTGATACACATGAGAAGTGCAATGAAAAATATTGGAATTTGAAAAATGTCATGAAGCTTATCTCATGTTCCATTCATTTAGATATGAAGTATATGGAAGAAGAAAAGTAGGACCATTAGGGGAATTTTGAGGTCTAAAATGGGCCTCCTAAGGAAATAATAGAATAATAGCTAAACCAATAAAATAATATTTTTGAATTTGCAATTCACTTTTTGCACAAAAAATCCATGTAACCATGGTTAAATTCAATTCAAAATTTGTACCAAAATAAAAATAATAATAAAATTGTATTGATGTGTGTATAAATAAGAATGAGATTTTCAAGAAAAAATCATTATCATTGCACAACTAATGCATTTGTCCTTTGTACTTAAATAACTAAAAATAAAATATAAATATGAATTCATAAATTTTTAATTATATAATATACTATTAATTAAAATTTATATAATTTAAATTATATAATAATATGTAATTAATATACTATATAAAAATAATATAATATAATATATTATTTTATGTATGAATTTTATATTATATATTGAATTGATTTTATTTATAAATAAATATTTGAAAATATACAAATATAATATTTATTGAAAAGTGTGTAAATACATGAAGATTGTGTAGGGATATGCATTATTTCTTTCAAAAAATATGAAATGACAATAATAATATTTTATTCAAAAAGCGTGAAATGACATTTATTATGAGTACTTTACTTTATGACTTTAAAAGTACGTAGAGCACTACCATGGTTAACCATGATTTTTTATCCACCATTGATAATGTGACAAGTAAATACCTTTAACTCAAGCAATGCCACCTCAACCATTAGGGATGATGTCATCCCCTAAAATGTGATTGGTTCTAATAAAGTGAATTTTGATTGTACATTTTCATTAGGAGGCCCATTTTAGACCTCAAAATTCCCCTAATTTGAATGGATACTTATCAAGAATGTATGATTCTTTATAAGGAAATGACGTTGACAAGGCTATGGAGGACCAAATAGAAAAATTAAAAACAGAAGAGGACTCTTCAGAAAATGGGTTACTCAAATATTTTGGAATCCAGATGAACTACATTATCTCACTGATTCAAGCAAGCGCTCAAAAATAGACAGACAATAGTGATATACAGACAATTTATTCATACACAAGAGAAAGATAGAATTATAACCCGAGATAGACTTATGGGAAGATAAACATTCCGATTGTAAGGAGTAGTCAAAGTTACATGAGTAGTAGTTCAATCAACATAATTCTCCACCGCTTATTCTGGAGGAGAAATCTCCTACTACCTCATCAATTGAAGAAGTCCCACATGAGAAAATCAAAAGAGATTCCTCAATGTTATTTTCATTTGACATTCAGTCACTCCGGTATTTTTTGTCTAGTAGTCTCTTTACCTCTGCCCTTAAATTCAGTCACTCAGAAAATACTAAACAAAGCACACTTACCTATTGCAATGAGTTGACAAAAAAGGTATCTCTAAAGGGTCACTTGGGGAGGAATCTATTATTTAAAAGATCGGGAAAATAATTTCATTTCAAAACAAAAATGTACTATCACTAGGGAAGGGAATTATTACATTTAAAATGTGTTCTCATTCTTGTGACTACAATAAATTATCTTTAAAATGCACTAAATTCTTGAATTATGATCCTTAAAGAAGTCGTTAAATTCCATGATTATGAGCTGATTTTTTCTTCTTACTTTTGGGTCTTCATGATGTTTGTTATTCTGACTGAGGTGAAAATTTCCAAAGAAGTGGAATATTGGTCGTTCAAAGAGGAATTATGGAAATATGATTGCAGATAATTTATTAATATAAATTATTTGAACTGGGATTAATTAATCATCCCCAACGGTTAAAAAAGGGCCCAAATGTCTCTTATCCATAAAATTGATGATTAAGATAACTCTATTCTCTATGTTCAAATGATAGGTGAAGATGGATTTACCATACTTAATCTTCTTAGTAGTCTCTTATGAAGTACAACATGTCATAGTGATAAGTTTTTATTCCATTAAATAGTTCTAGTTGTAGAGCAGAGTCAAAGTTCTAGGAGTAGTATCAGAGGAATTCAACATTGTGAATGTGATAGAAGAAAACAACTTCATGGAAGGGTGAAGTCTACCCAACTTGGTCATAAAAACCAAGTGCATCCTTCATGCAAAAAAAAAAAAACATGCAGATTTATTCATATAGAGGTCTTGAGTACTTTGGCCAAAATGTCTCATCCATTATGAAAAAACACATCTGACATGCAATTAATAACAAAGAATTTGTTCCACATCAATTACCCAATATGGATATTTTGATTTGAGGTCCAGTAAACATAATTCTCCACCCCTTATTCTAGAGGATCAGTCGGAGCCGAGAAAGTTCCTCCTACCTCTTCTTTCTTATATATTATTCTTTCCTCTACCAAAATAGTACGACGTTTCCTTTGCAACATATAGAGAAATTTCCAGTTAAAAATAGATTCGAATAGGTATAAAATATGGAAAATGATTTGCCTATCAAAATTAACATTTCCAAAAACAAATAAGAACAACAAAAATGTTTAAAAGTTTTCAGAGTTTCAGTGACGCATGACAAAATTGTTCCAAAACAAAGATGGGGAGAACAATGGATTTCATTGTTGGTTTGTTTTTAAATAATAAATATAACAAAATTAGAAAACAAAACCGTAAACGTTGACTCACACTGTGGTCTACTCTCTAATTAAATATTCTCGCCTCAACTGTACGGCCTTCGGTATACTTAAATATTCCACACTTTTGGTTGCTTATTCAAAATGTGAGCAATTATTGACTTTCAACAGTTCATTTTGGTTTGAATTTTGATTTTTGGTCTATTGTTAAAGGATTTGTAGATTTTTTCATGGAAGTGGACTAATTGTTTCAACGGTTAATAAAAAAAAGGTAGGAATTTAAAAAAAAAAATTAAGAAGTTTTGTAATAGTAATGATTGAATCATAATTTTATTTTTTTTAATGGTGAAATAGATTTAATATTATTAAAATTTTAAAAATATTAAAAAATTTCATAATTTTCTGGGAAAAAAAAACAGACTAGTGTTTTGAAGTTCCGAACGAATAAAAACAACAACAATAGAAAACAAAACCGTCGGTTTACTCTGACTCATACTATGGTCTACTCTCAAATTTCACTCTTAGATTCTGGTGCATATGTAGATATTTTCAATAAAAAATCCATCCCCTCCAAATATTGGATATCAGCCTCCAGGAAAATAATAGGGTTAGGAGAGAAAACCCTACAATATGAAGTTCCAAAAGCTACTATCTGCTTTGATACTCATTGCATTAAATTAAAGTTTGCCATAGGAGACATCCCTGTGGATTGTATATTAGGAAATGTCTTCCTAGCAGCAGTAGAACCACATGGCTCTATCAGATTGAAAAATAACAGAGTTGGTTGTTTTATAACTATACCCACTTCAGATGGAAGATCCAAGAGAATAGATATGCCCTATGTGTCAAATCCAAGGGTCTCTACCATGGTACAAGCTATGCAGGAACTAAAGAAGGCTGAAACAAAACTCACAGAGCTTAAAGATCTTAAGTCTACCATTCATATAGAAGAGCAGCTAAAATCTCCTGAGATTCAGAGAAAAATATCTGAATTAAAATCAATCATAGAAACAGAATGTTGTTCAGAAGAACCTAATGCCTTCTGGCACAGGAAACAGCATTATGTAGAACTGCCCTACAAATCTAATTATACTGGCAGACCTTGTAAATCCAAAGCCATTCCAATGAATAAGGAATACATGGATCTTTACAAAAAAGAAATAAATCAGCTATTTAACAGAAATTTGATCAGAGAATCCAACAGCCCGTGGAATTTCTATGGATTCTATGTGAATAAGAGATCAGAGCAAATCAGGGGAATCCCAAGGCTTGCGATAAATTATAAGCCCCTGAATTCTGTCCTTGCCGATGATACTTATCCCATTCCACACAAAGGTGACCTTTTGGGTAGGATATCTGGGGCAAAAATATTTTCAAAATTTGATCTAAAGTTTGGCTTCTGGCAGGTTGCAATTGCAGAGAAAGATAAGTTCAAAACTGCCTTTAGTATTCCAACTAGACATTACGAATGGAATGTCATGCCATTTGGTCTCAAGCATGCTCCCTCAAAGTTTCAAAAGGTTATGGATTCCATATTCAAGCCTTATGCAGATTGGTTGCTTGTTTACATAGATGACATTCTTATTTTTTCAAAAAATATTCAGGACCACTTTAAACACATAAAAATCTTTGTAAAGTTGGTCAAACAAAATGGTCTGGTATTAAGTAAAAAGAAGATTGAAATTTTCCAGACCTCAATCAAATTTCTGGGACACACAATCCAAAATGGTCAGATTGCTTTGCAAAGCCATGCTATGGAATTTGCAAATAAATTCCCTGATGTCATCCTTGACAAAACACAGCTCCAAATATTTCTAGGATGTTTGAATTATGTTGGGAATTTCTATAAGGATTGTGCAGCAAATAGATCTCTGTTAAACCAGAGATTAAGAAAAAATCCTTCACCTTGGACAGAAGACCATACTGCAGCTGTTAGACAGATTAAATCCAAGGTAAAAACTCTGCCTATTTTGTATGTTGCTGATGAAAGTTCTATTAAAATTGTTGAAACAGATGCCAGCGACATCAGTTGGGGAGGTGTACTGAAAAAAAAGAAGGATGAGAAAGACAAGATTGAACAGGTAGTACAATTCACCTCTGGAACCTGGAGCAAAATAGAGAAAAAATACTATGTCATAGAAAGAGAGGTAAAAGCTGCTTGGAACTGTATTGACAAATTTTCAATAAAAAAAATTTGCTGAGAATAGATGCCTCAGCACTAGGAAAATTCCTTACAAAGGACATTAAAAAACCCGAAGAAGCTAAATTTTCTAGATGGCAACCACTTTTTGCTAACTTTGATTTTAAAGTTGAACCTATCAAAGGAGTAGATAATCATTTGCCAGATTTCTTAAGCCGGGAATTCATCCAGCAACAAGAACTGGAAAAATACCAAGTAATGGTGATAGTGACAGAATGGGATCAAGGTCACCAAAGAGAAATCCTGAGCAATATTCCAGAAGATCAGGATTGGGCCAAGTATAGAGCTGAATGGATGCCTACTTGGCAACTCAGAAATACCAAAATGCTAGATGTAAATTTACAGAACCATACAGACCTCCAGCATCTTGTGCCTGAAAGACGAGTATACCCAAAGGGCAGTAAATGGATACACGACATGGTATATTCAAAAAGTATGGATGCATCATATGAGCCTGAACAATCATTATCAAATGATTTTCTTGACATTTCAGTCATCTGCACAGAAGGGAATGACAGAAGAAGAGTCTATCACAAGTACTTGGTCATCAATAGAACCAAAAACCCTAAATGGACCTGGACAAATTTCAATCAATGGCCAGGAAATAATCCTGATCTAATATTTCCTGATACCATTTACAATTTATCAGGGTAAAAAAAGTTATGGTGGGACCTTATGAACAAATATGGTAAAAATTAAAACCACTATACCAAACTAAAATTTGGTGCTAAATGGATTATGCAAGGAAACCAACAACCTAACTGGTTACAAGACTGGTGGACTGATTACGGGTTAAATAAAACTGCCATTGATCCAATATCCTATGAATATTATTTTCACAACGAATGCCCCTGGTTTATTGATAATGGGATTGGTGAATTCTTTCATACACCCTGTCAAAAAATTTGGAATCTCCGTTGGGTAGAAGATTCAAAAATTTTAATGCAACACATGAGACAGCATAATCAATGCTTGGTTATGACTAAAATTAAGCACCAAATAATTTTGAATAAACCCATGATAGTCAGGAGAATCTACACCAAAGCATGGAATGACACCACTTATCAAAGGTATAGATTTCCTGAAATAAAAATCTTAGATGATCCTGCAAAAAGTGGTTCTCGTGGACTCCACTAAACAAAAGTTTCCATTTTGTACTGTCTCCTACTCACGGGATTAAAGTGACTGGTTTTTCCCGAGGACTTTTCCGGTAAAAAAGTATCCTCTGTGTAAATATTTGTAATAGTTTCCCCGTGGGCCTTCTGTACCAAAAAGGCATCCACTTTGTATCTGGCACCCACATGTCTGTGTCCGGATGAAGGAATCTTGATGTGGATGTCGCTTCAGCGTTACCTGAAAACAATGATTCCTTCTCCACGTCCTTGTCCTAGCTAGATCCGAATTGATTTCTTTTCCCCCCTCACATCCTATATAAGGAGGATAAGGCTCATTCAATCTACATAGGGAGTTAGAGTGTCTGGAGTTTTGTGTGTTTAGAGTCAGAGTCTATTTTCTTCCTGCTCTACGTCTGCAAGCTCCAAGCTTGATCTGCTTTCATCACGGAGAAGTGGCTCAAGTTTAGAAGTCGATCTGAGAAGCCTGCGCATCAGTGTGCTCGGCACTGATGAGAACCTAAAGTGGCTAGATCATTAGTCTGTGTGATAGTCTATGTGTTTTATTTTCTTAGACTGAGTCTGTTTTCAGCAAGGAAGCCTCTAGTATGCTATCTCATTTATTGAGAAGTAATCTCTGGTAAATGCTAAAACAGTCAATATCAGGAAAGAAATCAGAGCTCATAAGATCTATGTAATCAAATTTTGAAATCAATAAAGAAAAGAGAATTATTTCGCATTCTTTGAGTACTTGGAACTCTGAGCTTTATATTTTCTGTTGAGGTAGTATCTATCTCTCTCATGTACACTTGAGGTTCGCCAGAGGTTCGCGAAAACACCTAGGGACACCAAGGCTGTTGAAGGTAGGAAGCCGTGTTTAAACCTTCAGAGTGTGACAGTGGAAGTAGGTTCGTGTATGGGTTCGTGTAAAGGAATTTGAGAGATCAAAGATAGAAAAGAGACTCAACAAGACCAGTCAGCCTATTTTTGTTGTTGCAAGCTTCGATCAGTGAAGCCCCTGCGTAAAATTGGTATCAGAGCCAGAAAGGTTATCTGGTTCAAGAAAGGTCAGTACTCAAAATCATCCTCTCTTTATTTAAGAAAAATGGACTCTTTCAGAAAATCGATTTCTTTCAGAGAATTAGATGAGAAAGAAAGAGCAGAAGAAAATCCCCTCAGGGATATGTTTGCTACTGCGTCGAATAGAGTCATAAATTCCTTTGAATTATTCTATGAAGAAACTGAACCATCTGCAAGATGGAAGCTCCCAAGTATATCTGCAGACATCAGATTTTGGAACTTCATATTGTAGGGTTTTCTCTCCTAACCCTACTATTTTCCTGGAGGCTGATATCCAATATTTGGAGGGGATGGCTTTTTTATTGAAAATATTTACATCTGCACCAAAATCTAAGAGTGCAGTGAGAGAAAAAATCTCTCCTTTGATATAAACATTTATCTGAACATGATGATGTTGGTATCCTATTGCTAGAACTCGCATCTCTCTGAATCCTATTGTAGGATCCCTTTTCCCTTCAACAATTTCAACATTTGATTATGTAAATGGTGCATTGTGTAAGGTGTAATTTGTGCAGTGGCCTGAAACAGGTTGTACCATTTTCTGTTTTCCTTTCTCTAGCTTAGCAACTTGGGATTTTAAAACAAAAATTTCAGATTTAAGCATGTGAATTTCTTTACTCACCTCCCCCAAAGTGAGTGAGCGAAATTTTTTCTGCTACTGATCCCGTTGGTAGGCCTTGGTATTTCTTTCATAAGAAGCTTCAAGAAAGAGAGGCTTCTTGTTGGTAATTTTTCTGGTTGAAGATGTTTGTGACATGAATGTTTCCAGCAATCTATTTTTGAGATATCCTTCTTCCATTGCTCGGATCTGTGAAAAAATATTTAATTCATTTTCATCTGTTTGTGCCATAAGGACTTTTAATTTAGAACTGAAATCTTCTACAATTTTATCATCATATGAAGAGTCAGATTCATTATCATAAGAACATCCACATTGGAAATTTTCAGAATCTAAACAAGAACAATGCAAGTGAGTGTTAGAAAATTATATATTATGGAGCAATGCAACACATAAAATATGCGAAAAATACAAGCACACAAAACACATAAAACCAGAGAGACACAGATATACGTGGTTCACCCAGTTTGGGCTACATCCACCCTGAACAGCCAGTCCTTCCTTTCTATTATCCAAGAAAAAATTGAAGAGACAAAACCTACAACAGATCTGTTGTAATATCCTTTGTTCTCTCTCACAGTCTCCCTATCTATTTCTCGCTCTGAGAATACACACGTAATACATGTTGGAAATATTTTCATTGATGGCAAAGGAAGTGGGAAAGGAATTGGCATCTGAAACTGTAACTAGGAACAGAGAAAAGACATGTAGCAGAGAAGAACAGAGAAAGAGTGCATCTACAGAGAGCAGTATCAGTCAAGAAGCAAATTGAATTCAATAGGAAGGATGTTTGAATCCAATTCTGGTGTGAACATATGTATGCATACTAATGGAGGATAATTGAAATCTGTGATAAGTAAGAAATCCTATGAGGGGATTAATGGTGCTCTGGATGTTGTTCGAGGAACCGATGTTAATACGGTCGACAATGTATCCAAACAGGTAGACAGTGGAATGTTATATTCATTGATTGAACAAAATTATGGTTTTAAGCTTCACATGGAAGGGTCTACGCTATTAGAAAGGAGCTGACTGGCATTCATGGGGAAAGGAACAAGGAGCCAGAGCAAATCAGTTATAACGCGGAAAGAACTAAAACAGAGTATTTGGCATTAAACTTTCGGTAGAACATAACAAAAGAAAGCGCGACGGAACCCGGCGTGCAAGAGCGGAACTGTGACCGAGTTGTGAACTTGAGTTAAGGGACCAAAAGGAATAGCGTAACCAGACTTAACCGTGGGATTGGTCATTGTTCCAAAACCATGAGCGGATTTGCGAGGACGGATTGCCCATATCGTACCACTTTTGCGGGTTGAGCGGTATTCAAGAGGTTGGCTCCGATTCCATAGAACGGATGACACGTGTCCCTGTACGACTCCACAAAACTGCTTGACATTGCACGCCATCGCGCGTTATTGTTCGACCCAGGATGCCCAGCGATATCGATACAAGCCGTTGATCTGGGAAGAAGCCATCGGACAGTGGTCGTATGAGGAAGATGCACGAAGATTAACCAAAGTCCGGCGGGCCATCACACGTTAACGTTCGGCATCGGAGGTCAAGCGATATGCATATATGTCGTTGATCTAGGAAGGGGTCATCGGACGACGATCATTTGCTATAGATGCGCGAAGGTTAACCAAGGTACGACGGCCATCGCACGTTATTGTTCGTGCGTCTTCACTGAGCGATATACGTCCGATCAAATGAGGCGGCGCGACGCGATAACAACCGTCGGATGAAAACGATCGTTAGCAATGGGCCCCAGTTTTAAATAATATTGATTAAGCCGTCAATTATGCATGTGGGGCCGGATCCAAAGGTCTATTTTAAAAAGGCCATTTGATAAAAGTGTGGATTATTAATATAAATATTTAATTACCAAAGGGTGTGAATAATATTTATTTATCAAATTCCACGAATTTGATAAATAAAATTCCAATAAAAGAAATAAAACCATCAGCAGCACGTTAATGTTACTTAACCTTGGCTATAGTATTATTTGGCGATGAAAAAGATTACCTTTGGGACAATTCATGCATGGAAGAATGAAGATTGGATTTTCAATTTGGATTGGTTCGAATTTTAATATGAATACCATTAGTAGTTGAGTGGTTTTATACTCATGGTATTGATAAAGGCAAAACTATATAAGGAGAAGCATATTATGGTTCAAGTGGGGTATGCAGAGGGGTTAACAACGAATAAATCTCTTTAAGATACATCTGCATGATTGAACTCTGATAGATCAGAAAATATGATGCACCTATGGATATGATCTAGAAATGATGAATCTCTACGATGATCGGCAAAAGAAATGATGAAGACCTGATGGAAGTCTGATGAAGAAATTGAAGATATCTGGTGGATCTGAGGGTTGAAGCCTTCTGTATGAAAGTAGAAGTATTCTGCCAGTAAAAGATGGTGTTAAAATCAGGGGGTTGGAGCTCCCTTCCAGTGGTAGCTGGTAAACGAGAGAAGGTTGTATCCTTTCTACAGGTAGGTTCCTGCGTGCTGGTATAAGTCTGCACCAGCATAAATTGTAAGAAGTTTTTCTTTATAATAAATATTGAAGACTGAGATAACAGCAGCGGTGGTTTTCTCCTAAATTGGGTTTCCACCTTAAAAACTGGTGTTCATATGTGTGGCTTATGTTTGATGGTTTGTTCTGTTATTTATGTTCATACTTATTGCCTACTAAACATCTGATGAATGAATGATGCAATGATCTAAGTAAAGACATAATAAGATCTCTAGACATACACGTTGGACTCTGTAAAATAGCATATGGTTTTAAGAGAAAGAAAAGGTAAAAAAATTTCAGCCCTAAATACTGATTCACCCCCCCCCCCTCAGTATTTTTCCCAACAATTGGTATCAGAGCAGGTCCTTCTGAAAAAGCTTAGCCGCTAGAAGGAAGATCAAGCAAGATGAGTAATCAAGATGGAACAGCATCTATTAGGCCTCCGCTCTTTAACGGAAACAATTTAATCTTCTGGAAAACAAGGATGAGATCCTATCTTCAGTCTCTGGGAGCAGATGTATAGGAAATTGTTGAAGGAGGATATCAATATCCAGCTGCAGTACCAACAGATTCGATGGAAAGAAAGAATTATGAAACCAATGCAAAGGCGGTCAATGCTCTATTGGGAAGTCTAACTAAATCAGAATTTGTCAAAGTCATGCAGCTGAATACAGCAAAGGCAATATGGGACAAAATCATTCTAAGTTATGAAGGTGATGCAAAGGTAAAAAGTGCTAAACTCCAAACTCTCAGAATTCAATATGAGAATCTAAAAATGGATAATGAGGAAAGCATTGCAAATTTCTTTTTACGTCTTGATGATATTGTAAATCGTATGAGAAATCTAGGAGAAACAATAACCGAATCTACTCTGGTTGAGAAAATTTTCAGATCACTAACGGCAAAATTTGAGTCAAAAGTTTCTACTCTTGAAGAAAAGCAGGATCTTCAAAATCTTACAGTGGTGCAACTTCATGGCATACTAACTTCATATGAAATGAGAAGAGGAGGAACATTTGAAGTCAAAGAAGCAGTCTTTAGAACTTCTACAAAAGGGAAGGAAGTACAAAAAACAGAAGAATCAGGATATATCTCAGAAGAACATGAGATAAACTTTGTAAAGAAACTTCAACTAGGCACAGGACGGTTTAGAGGTAAGCTCCCTTTCAAATGTTTTGATTGTGGAAGAGTTGGTCATTATGCTGCTAAGTGTCCTCATAAAGAAACACATAAAAAGGGGAAGGAAGTAGTAAGAAGGAATAAGAATCGTTATAGCACTAGAAAAAGTTACTATACTCATGAAGACAGTGATGTGTTATCTGATAGTGAGGAAGAATGTGAACACGATCTTAGACTTCTCATGGCATTTGAAAAAGAATCTAGAGAAAAAAAGGATACTTTTATGGATGCTCTAGAAGATAATTATTTTCTTGATGAAAACAATCAACTCAAAATTTTCTTAGAAGAGAGTAAAATAATCATAGAAACTATGAAAAATCAGCTTGAAGAAAAAGAGAAACATAATGAGGAATTAGAGTGTGAAGTAGTAAGTCTAAGAAAAGAACTTGAGAAAGCAAAGACTTTGAATCTTAGATTTGCTAAAGGATCTGAAACCTTAGATGAGATTGTCAAGGTACAACGTTCTCCCCTTATAAAGACAGGTCTTGGATATATCTGAGACTCTTTCTCAAGCTTCAAAGACCAAATTATCTAAAGCAACTACCATTGTATACAACATGCCTGCCACTCAAGAAGGGAATAAAGAATCTTGCAAGTAAAGCATGATCATCTCAATTTAAAGAACACCAACAGAATATTCCAAAGAAACACCAATCAATGGTGTAAATTCAAGAAAAAGATTTTTATGATCGTGAGAAATTTCTTCTTCAATGGACAATGTTTATGTTTGACAATTTTGGTCATAAAGTTGTTCAATGTAGTATATAAAACTATCATGACAAGAGAAGGAAGAAAGAAAATGATTGATATTGAAACAAAGAAGAATACTCTATAACAACTTTTCTCCTCTGCACGAAGTTGAATGTGCTTATTGCAATAATCTCATTGAAGAATCTGAATGCAGGGGCAAATTTCAGCCAAAAGAACATGTCCCTTCAAGCTCCAAAGTATGGAAAAAGAAGGAATTACAGGTTGAAAATTGTGGCATAGTGTTATTTGCAGAAGATGAAGAAAACCAATGGTACATTGATAGTGGATGCTCAAGACACATGATAGGTGATAAAGACAAACTTCTTGCGTATAGTGCTCTAGAAAAGGAAATGAATGTTACATTTGGAAATGATACTCCTGCGGTCATTAAGGGAAAAGGGTCTGTTTTTCTAAAAGAAAAGGTGAAAGCTAATGATGTCATGTATGTGTATGGATTAAAGCATAACCTGTTAAGTGTAAGTCAAATGTGTGATCAAGGAACTGAAGTTGTCTTTAGTACAAAAGAATGTGTGGTACGTGATCTTGATACATGTAAAGCAATTATAAAAGGAAAAAGAACTCCAAGCAACTCATACATGTATTAAATAACTGCAAAGAACAATGTTACTTGAGTAAATCTTCAGAAAACTGCTATGGCATAGAAGGTTGGGGCATCTGAGCTTCTCTCAAATCAACAAATCAAGCAGACTTAAAGTTGTTCGTGATCTTCCCAATATTACTCTACCTGAAAATATCATATGCAAATCTTGCCAATTCGGTAAGCAAACCAGAGTACAATTGAATGCCAAGGAAGGATCATCAAGTAAGCCTCTTGAACTCATTCATACTGACATATGTGAACCTATGAGGAAAAAGTCACCACGTGGTGAAGAATACTATATATTATTCATTGATGATTTCTCTAGAATGTGTTGGATTGGGTTGATTAAACACAAAGATGAAGCAATTGAGAAATTTCAAATCTTCAAAGCACTGGTTGAAAATGAATTAGATCTAAAAATAAAGTGTCTTAGATTTGATCGAGGAGGAGAATATACATCCAATGAATTCCTTGAATTTTGTGAACAACATGGCATAAAAAGACAGTTTTTTTGTAGCTGGCACTCCGCAACAGAATGGCATAGCAGAAAGAATGAACAGAACAGTTCAACAAATGCCTAGAGCTATGCTTGATGATTCCGGAACACCTGACACATGTTGGGGAGAAGCAGCACATACAACAGTAAATATTCTTAACAAGGCACATGTTCGTTTAAATAGTGATAAAACTCCATATGAACTCTGGTATGGTAATTCTCCCACTGTAAAGCATTTTAGAATTTTTGGAAGAAAATGTTTTATCAAAAATAATGATGAAAAACTTGGCAAGTTTGAACCCAGAGCAGATGAAGGAATATTTATTGGTTACTCCTCTAGGAGTAGGGCATATAAATGTTACAATAAAATACTTCGGAAGATTGTTGAATGTATATATGTTGTTATTGATGAGTCTCCAGCAGCTCCAAAAGAAGAAAAACAAACAACAAATGAAGACGATGATGATGACATATATCCTTCTACATCAAATAGTAATGATACAAACAGTGAACCCAATGAAGAACCCAAAGATGATTTGTCTGAAAAGGCTCCATCCAGATATGTTCAAAAGAATCGTCCAAAATATCAAATTTTGGGAGAAAAGGGATCAGGTGTACAAACAAGAAGGACTCTTGTGGGATCTTCTATCAATCTGGCATTTCTGTCCACTATTGAACCTCACAATGTCAGTCAAGCTAGCAAAGATGAATGTTGGATTCAAGCCATGAATGAAGAGCTTGATCAAATTGAAAAGAATCACACTTGGGAATTAGTACCAAGACCTCATGACAAAAATGTCATTGAAACTAAATGGATATTCAAAAACAAGTTAAATGAGAATGGGGATGTTATAAGAAATAAAGCTAAACTTGTTTGCAAGGGGTATGCTCAACAAGAAGGTATAGACTTTGAAGAAACTTTTTCTCCTGTAGCCAGACTTGAAGCCATAAGAATTTTTCTTGCTTTTTCAAGCTTCCAACAAATCAAAGTTTATCAAATGGATGTTAAATCTGCTTTTCTCAATGGTGATTTAGAAGAAGAAGTTTATATAGAACAACCAAAAGGATTCATTTTGGGAAATGATGAAAAACTTGTTTGTAGACTTAAAAAGGCTCTATATGGTCTCAAACAAGCTCCAAGGGCATGGTACTATCATCTTGACAAATATCTTCATCAACAAGGATTTTCTAAGGGGTCTGTTGATAGCAACTTATACACAAAAACTGAAAATAATAAACTATTGATTGTGGTTGTATATGTTGATGATATCATTTTTGGAAGTAATGAAGAGTCTATGAGTCAGAAATTTGCTTCTGATATGCAGCAAGAATTTGAAATATCTTTACTTGGGGAACTAACATTCTTTCTTGGCTTGCAAGTGAAACAAGCAACAAATGGCATATTCTTATCACAAGCAAAATACCTCAAGCAAATCTTGAAGAAGTATGGCATGGAAGATTGCAAACCTGTAAGTACACCAATGATAACCGGATGTAATCTCAGTTCTAATGATGATTCCCCCACCGTAAATCAACCAGAATACAAATCTATGATAGGAAGTCTACTTTATCTCACTGGGACAAGACTAGACATCATGCATGCAGTTGGGATTGTTGGACGATTCCAAGCTAATCCAAAAGAGTCTCATCTTCAGGCTGTGAAAAGAATATTCAAATATCTACAAGGAACTCAAGACTTTGGACTATGGTATCCAAATAATGTTGATCTTACTCTTCATGCATACACTGATGCAGATTGGGCTGGAAGTGTTGATGATCGGAAAAGCACTAGTGGTGGTGCATTCTATATGGGGCCCCGGTTAGTATCTTGGTTTAGCAAGAAGCAAAGATCTATTGCCTTATCTACAGCAGAAGCAGAATATGTGGCTACAGCATCATGTTGCACTCAACTTCTCTAGATGATACAAACCCTACAAGACTTTCAAATCAAATTTTTACCTCCTATCTCCATTATGTGTGATAATACAAGTTCCATCAGTATCTCAAAGAATCTTGTTATGCATTCCAAGACCAAGCACATTCCTATCAAATATCACTTCTTACGTGAACAAGTGCTTGAACAAAAGGTGAAATTGGAGTATGTTTCCTCCAAAGAACAAGTTGCTGATATATTTACCAAACCTCTACCCAGGGAAGCGTTTGAATATCTCAGACAGAAACTGGGAGTAGTCTCTGCCATGCAGAAGATCAGATCTACTTAAATACAGAAGATTAAATTGGTTGTGAGGTGTTGTTGGGCATCTCTGAATGCACAGGCTAAGGGGGAGCATTGGTCATATGAAAAGGATGCATTGTTGACATTTATAATTCATTTTGTTACATTATGTTTGAAGATGCAGCATGATCTCAGGGGGAGCATGGTATTTTCGGTTCAAAGGATCTTGATCAAATCTTTTCCATTGATGTCAAAGGGGGAGGAAAAGCGAAAAGAAACAAAGGCCTTCTATAAGAACATCAGAGGAAGAATATTGCCATCAATGCCAAAGGGGGAGATTGTTGGAAATATTGTCATTGATGGAAAAGGAAGTGGCAAAGGAATTGGCATCTGAAACTGTAACTAGGAACAGAGAAAAGACATGTAGCAGAGAAGAACAGAGAAAGAGTGCATCTACAGAGAGCAGTATCAGTCAAGAAGCAAATTGAATTCAATAGGAAGGATGTTTGAATTCAATTCCGGTGTGAATATATGTATGCATACTGATGGAGGATAATTGAAATCTATGATAAGTAAGAAATCCTATGAGGGGATTAATGGTGCTCTGGATGTTGTTCGAGGAACCGATGTTAATACAGTTGACAATGTATCCAAACTAGTAGACAGTGGAATGTTACATTCATTGATTGAACAAAATTATGGTTTTAAGCTTCACATGGAAGGGTCTACACTATTAGAAAGGAGCTGACTGGCATTCATGGAGAAAGGAACAAGGAGCCAGAGAAAATCAGTTATAACGCGGAAAGAACAAAACAGAGTATTTGGCATTAAACTTTCGGTAGAACATAACAAAAGAAAGTGCGACGGAACCCGGCGTGGAAGAGCGGAACTGTGACCGAGTTGTGAACCTGAGTTAAGGGACCAAAAGGAATAGTGTAACCAGACTTAACCGTGGGATTGGTCACTATCCCAAAACCACGAGCGGATTTGCGAGGACGGATTACCCATATCGCACCGCTTTTGAGGGTTGAGCGGTATTCAAGAGGTTGGTTCCGATTCCATAGAACAAACGACACGCGTACCTGTATGACTCCACAAAACCGCTTGACACTGCGCGCCATCGTGTGTTATTGTTCGACCCAAGATGCCCAGCGATATCGATACAAGCCGTTGATCTGGGAAGAAGCCATCGGACGGTGGTCGTATGAGGAAGATGCACGAAGATTAACCAAAGTACGGCAGGCCATCGCACGTTAACTTTCAGCATCGGAGGTCGAGCGATATGCATATATGTCATTGATCTGGGAAGGGGTCATCGGACGGTGATCATTTGCTATAGATGCGCGAAGGTTAACCAAGGTACGACAGCCATCGCACGTTATTGTTCACGCGTCTTCGCCGAGCGATATCCGTCCGATCAAATTAGGCGGCACGACACGATAACAACTGTCGGATGAAAACGATCATTAGAAATGGGCCCCAGTTTTAAATAATATTGATTAAGCCGTCAATTATGCATGTGGGGCCGGATCCAAAGGTCTATTTTAAAAAGGCCATTTGATAAAAGCGCGGATTATTAATATAAATATTTAATTACCAAAGGGTGTGAATAATATTTATTTATCAAATTCCACGAATTTGATAAATAAAATTCCAATAAAAGAAAGAAAACCATCAGCAGCACGTTAATGTTACTTAACCTTGGCTATAGTATTATTTGGCGGTGAAAAAGATTACCTTTGGGAAAATTCGTGCATGGAAGAATGAAGATTGGATTTTCAATTTGGATTGGTTCGAATTTTAATATGAATACCATTAGTAGTTGAGTGGTTTTCTACTCATGGTATTGATAAAGGCAAAACTATATAAGGAGAAGCGTATTATGGTTCAAGTGGGGTGTGCAGAGGGGTTGACAACGAATAAATCTCTTTAAGAGACATCTGCATGATTGAACTTTGATAGATCAGAAAATATGATGCACCTGTGGATATGATCTAGAAATGATGAATCTCTACGATGATCGGCAAAAGAAATGATGAAAACCTGACGGAAGTCTGACGAAGAAATTGAAGAAATCTGGTGGATCTGAGGGTTGAAGCCTTCTGTATGAAAGTAGAAGTATCCTGCCAGTAAAAGTTGGCGTTAAAATCAAGGGGTTGGAGCTCCCTTCCAGTGGTAGCTGGTAAATGAGAGAAGGTTGTAGCCTTTCTGCAGGTAGGTGCCTGCGTGCTGGTATAAGTCTGCGCTAGCATAAATTGTAAGAAGTTTTTCTTTATAATAAATATTGAAGACTGAGATAACAGCATCGATGGTTTTCTCCCGAATTGGGTTTCCACCTTAAAAACTGGTGTTCATATGTGTGGCCTATGTTTGATGGTTTGTTCTGTTATTTCTGTTCATACTTACTGCCTACTAAACATCTGATGAATGAATGATGCAATGATCTAAGTAAAGACATAATAAGATCTCTGGACATACACGTTGGACTCTGTAAAATAGCATATGGTTTTAAGAGAAAGAAAAGGTAAAAAGTTTTCAGCCCTAAATACTGATTCACCCCACCCCCCCTCTCAGTATTTTTCCCAACAATACACAGCTGCAATACAATACCCTCATATATACAAGGGGGTTTCCTTCTAGGGCAAAAAACCCTAAACTAAACATAACTTCTACCGTCAGATCATCCGCCTATGAACGGCCCAGATTGACTAGAAATTACTATACTTTTACAAGGCAATTTTACATCTGTTTTTAGCTTAGGGGGTTCAAACCTCCCTCGCCGGTGAGTGGGTTCGGAAAGTGCTATCACGCTCCCCTTGACCCCACTAAGAACACACACAAGGATGCCACCCCTTTTAAGGTACAGGGTCCACGTCAGATTTGTGGCAAACAAGATAATCAGGCTCCACACCCAACAATCTCCCACTTGGAGACTGATTGTAGCAACTCCACCGCTACTTCATTTGTTGGAAAATGACTCCTCTTTGGACCTGGTTGTTCCTCATCTTCATCGTCATCCTTGAAGACCAATTGAAACTGAGCACATTCTCAGTTTCTCCCTGGTTACAACTTTTGGTAGCATATCTGCAGGATTTTGGCTAGTGTGTATCTTTTCCAGCTTCAACTCTCCATCTTCTAATACTGACCGTATGAAATGGTACTTGAGATGTATGTGTTTAGTCCTAGAATGAAATGTTGATTTCTTTGCAAGATGAATGGCACTTTGGCTATCACTGTGTAATGTGCCCATATCATGCTTCTTACCCAATTCATCCATAAACCTTTGTAACCAAATTATTTCTTTACTAGCCTCTGTAGCAGCAACATACTCTGCTTCTGTTGTTGAAAGTGCAACAACACTTTGTATTTTTGAAACCCAACTGACAGTTGTTCCACCTACATTAAATACATATCATGTAGTGCTCCTCCTATTATCTCTGTCACCTGCCATATCTGCATCAACATATCCCTGTAGAGCAATGTTTGAACCACCAAAGCATAATGCTTTATTTGTGGTACCTCTCAAATATCTGAGAATCCATTGTAATGCCATCCAACGTTCTTTTCCTGGATTATTCATGTACCTGCTTACAACTCCCACTGCATGTGCAATATCAGGCCTTGTGCAGACCATTTCATACATTAAGCTTCCAACTGTTGACGCATATGGAACTTTAGACATATAATCCATGTCTTCTTGGGTCTTGGGGCACATCTCCTTACTAAGTTTGAAATGGCTAGCAAAAGGTGTAATAACTGGTTTTTCATTCTACATATTAAATATTTTCAATACCTTTTCTATGTACTCATTTTGAGACAGTGTTAATTTGCGATTTTTCCTGTCTCTAGCTATCCTCATACCAAGGTTTTTTTTGTAGCTCCCAAATCCTTCATTACAAATGAATTTTCCAATTTTCTTTTGAGCACATTTATTTCCTGCATGTTAGACCCTGCAACAAGCATGTCATCTACATACAATAACAATATAATATAGCTACCATCATTTTGCCTTTTCAGATAAACACAACATCTAGTATAACCTTGTTCAGACATAAACTTGTCAAATTTTAGATACCACTACCTTGGAGCCTGTTTTAAGCCATACAAGCTTTTGTTTAGCCTGCACACTAATTTTTCTTTCCCTTTGACATCATATCCTTCTAGTTGCTCCATATAGATCTCTTCCTCTAGATCTCCATGGAGAAATGTTGTCTTTACATCTAACTATTCAAGATGTAAATCTTCTGCTGCTATAAGACTTAAAATAGTTCTGATTGAAGTCATTTTAACAACAGGAGAAAATATTTCATCAAAATAAATACCTTTCTTCTGTGCAAACCCCTTCACCACAAGTCTAGCTTTGTGCCTCTGTTTTCCTCCATCTTCTTTCTTCAGCCTGTAAACCCATTTATTCTGCAATGCAGTTTTACCTGCAAGCAACCTAACTAAGTCCCAAGTCTGGTTATGCATTAAGGAGTTCATCTCTTCTTCCATGGCTAGCTCCCACTTCTTCCTGCTTTCAACCTGCATTGCTTCTTCATAACATTCGGGTTCACCAGAATCAACCAACAATAAATAATATAATGAAAGAGAGTATCGTTCAGGGGGTCTACTTATCCTGGTCAATATTCTAGCACCACTTTCAGGTGTTTGAGGTGCTTTTTGCTGTTGTGGTGGTTGTTGCTGATGTGGTTGTTGATTATTATTATTTTTAGGCACCTTTACTTTTTCAGTTATCTCATCAAGAACCATGTATTCCTTTCTTTCTTTTTCCTATTTCTTTTCCTGCAACTAATTCTTATACAAGACCTTTTCATTGAATATTACATCTCTTCTCCTAATGATTTTGTGATTTTCATAATCATATAAGCAATATCCAAAATCATTAACACCATATCCAATAAAGGTACATTTCTTTGATTTTTCCTTAAGCTTTGTTCTATTTTCTTTATTAATATAGACAAAGGCCTCACAGCCAAAAGGCTTTGAAAAAGAGTAGTTTACCTTTTTACCTGTCCATGCTTCCTCTGGAATACCACCATCCAAGGAACTTGAAGGCCCTCTGTTTATTAGATAAATAGCATTATCTACAACATCTACCCAAAATTGTAAAGGAAATCCTGCATGCAGTCTCATGCACCTTGCACGCTCCATGATTGTTCTGTTCATTCTTTCTGACACACCATTTTCTTATGGTGTTCTTGGGACTGTCTTCTCTCTGCGAATTCCGTGCTCTGAACAGTACCTATCAAACTCTTTGCTGCAATATTCACCTCCATTGTCTAATCTGAGACACTTCAACTTCTTTCCTATCTCAATCTCAACCAAAGCTTTCCATTTCTTGAAAGTATCAAATACATCAGATTTATTTTGAATACAATAAATTCATGTTTTTCTAGTTGCATCATCAATAAAAGTAACATAATAACGAGAGCCACCGAGAGATGATACCTGAGCAGTTCCCCATACATCTGTATGCACAAGCTCCAATTTTTCTCTCTTCTTTTCTTTCCCAACTCTGAGAAATCTGACTCTCTTTTGTTTTCCATAAATGCAATTTTCACAGAAATCCAAATCAACATTCTTCAAACCTGGCAACAAATTTCTTGAGTGAAGAATCTTCATTCCCTTCTCACTCATGTGTCTGAGCCTATGATGCCATAATCCTGCATCTGCTCCTTTGGAAGTTAAAGCATTAACAGAGTTAGAAATACCATTGCATAAATACAATGTACCAACCTTTTCGCCTTTTGCTATTACCAAGGCTCCTTTGGTGACCTTCCAAGTTTTATCTGTGAAAGTTGTCACACAACCTTCACCGCCTAACTGCCCTGTTGAAATTAGATTTTTCTTCAGATCTGGAACATGCCTTACCTCCTTTAGTAGCCATTGGTTTCCATTCTGTTGTTTTACAAGAACTTTACCCATTCCAACAATTTTACAGGGTTTATCATCACCCAAAAGAACTTGTCCAAAATCTCCTTGAACATAGTCATGAAAATATTTCTTATCAGGTGTGGCATGGAATGAAGCCCCTGAAACTACAACCCAAGAATTAGTAACATTTTCGAAAGAAAGAATCAAAGCATCTTGTAACACGACACCTATCACATTTGCTTCATGATTTTTTTCTTGATGTGCATCTCCTTATTTTCCCTTCCAAGATCTACAAGATTTCTTTACGTGTCCTCTCTTTCCGCATTTCCAGCACACTATCCCCGATCTGGACTTGGATCTGCCTTTCCTTGATTTACTGTGATAACCCGAGCTCTTTCCTCTTTCCATTCTTCTTCCCCTAGACTCTGCATTCAAAGCATTACCCGATGTCTCACCAGCGATTTTCCGTCGCATTTCCTCGCTAAGGATAGCACCGAAAACATCATCAAACTTTAAAGTACTAGATCTAGAGACAGAGTTACTAATGTCCATAACTAAACCATTCCAGCTTTCTGGAAATGAGCACAGAAATAAAATAGCCCTAACTTCATCATCAAAGTTTACCCCTACAGAACTTAACTGACTGGTAACTGTATTAAAATCATTTAAATGGTCTGCAACAGATCCACCTTCTGACATCTTCATATTAAATAATTGTTTCATAAGAAATACCTTGTTTGAAGCTGAGGGTTTTTCATATAGTTTCGCCAACGTTTGCATCAAACCCTCTGTTTTTGTTTCCTTCGAAATATTGAAGGTGACTGACGCCGCAAGGCACAACCGTACTGTTCTAAGTGCCTTTCTATCGAGAATGTACCATTCCGCATCTGTCATGGCCGCCGACTTCTTTGTTTTTGCGCTCAATGGTAGGTACAGATCTTTCTGATACAGATAATCTTCCATCTGCATCTTCCACAACAGGAAGTTTTGACCATTAAATTTCTCGACCCTAAATTTACCATCTTCCGCCATTACTCCCACTCGAACCAGGAACCCTTCTTTCCTGCGATTTTATCAGCCAAATAGACCTTCGGCTCTGATACTAGTTGTTAGAAAATTATATATTATGGAGCAATGCAACACATAAAATATGCGAAAAATACAAGCACACAAAACATATAAAACCAAAGAGACACAGATATACATGGTTCACCCAGTTTGGGCTACGTCCACCCCGAACAACCAGTCCTTCCTTTCTATTATCCAGCAAAAAATTGAAGAGACAAAACCTACAGCAGATCCGCTGTAATATCTTCTGTTCTCTCTCACAGTCTCCCTATCTGTTTCTCGCTCTGAGAATACACACGTAATACACAACCACAATACAATACCCTCATATATACAAGGGGTTGCCTTCTAGGGAAAAAAACCCTAAACTAAACATAACTTCTACCGTCAGATCATCCGCTTATGAACGGCCCAGATTGACTAGAAATTACTATACTTTTACAAGGCAATTTTACATATGTTTTTAGCTTTGGGGGCGCTGCCCCCGAAACCCCCCGCCAGGGGGGGCTCCGAAAGGCGTTGTCGCCCTCCCCTAGACCCCACACGGCAGCAATTAATTACGGGCGGTGTTTCCGCCCCTTTTAAGGTACAGGGGTCCAATGCTATGATAAAAAAGTAAACAAGATAATCAGGCTCCACACCCAACAATGAGCTTGTAGTTCTTCAACCGAAGAACTAGAAGAATAAGATTCACTGCATTAATCAGAAGAGTAATCATGTTGTATAAATAGGCGAGGACAGTTTTTGGCTTGATGATGTGGAGATCCACACTTACTACATTTGACTTCAGTTTTTACAACTGTCTTGCCTTTATTAGGAGGCTGAGACTTTCTACCTATGTTTTTCCTTGACTCATCTCCATCAGGACATCTGTTTGCTGTATGGCCAGGCTTTCCACATAACCAACATGTGAGTTGGTTCAACTTCTCATGCTTGTGAGTTTTCATATGGATGTCTGATAGCTTGTAGTAATGATTATTAGGGACATACTTATAGTATCCCTTTCTTTTGGATGGCTTTGAGGAAATTTTCCTCTTATTTTGTCTGCTGACAATTTTTTCTCTTTTCTGAGCATTTTTTGCCTTTCTTTTAGACTTTCTTCTTTTAACTAATGGATCATCAATAGTGATTCCATACTTACTACAAAAGGATTTGTTGTCAGGCAGTCTAGACATCTTCTCTAAGGATTTATTCATCTTTGAACTAGTACACAGAGTTACTAGTACCTTTGTAATACTTGCATAGATTTCACCGCAGGTGTAAACTTCAAAAGGCAACTGAAAATATTCTTGAAATTTAATAATGTCTACCAACTTAGAAGGCAAGGCTGCAAGATATACTTGTTTCCACAAGATATTTTTGGGATCTTTCACTAGGAAGATCCTCTACATCCAATCTCGATGGAAATCTTCATACTGGCTCATTTTCATACATTTTAGATTCATCAGAATAATTTCATTTTTGTCTGAGACAACAGCCTTAGTGCCACACCAATGTTCTTCAATCATGGAGGTTACAGCTCCAATCATGTTATTTGTAGGAGTACCATCTGAATGAAAAATTATATCTCCATTTTCATCTTTCAAAATTTCTTCTTCCATCTTTTTAATCAAAGCTGGAGAAGTCTCAATTTCCCACCATCTTGCCAAAGCTCCAATGAAGCATTGAATCAGTATTTTACATGCTTCAACTTCATATTTTCCTCTGACACACATGAGATTATACTCAGTCATCATTTGATCAATCACTTGTCTAATTTGCCCCATACTGAGATAATCGATATTCCATTCTTTATGACATTCAGGATAAAATGAATGGGTTTCCCGAAGTTTACCCATCCCACTAAGATCTGGAGCAGAATATCTAGTAAACTGACTTTCTAGGGGTTCATAGATTGGAAGGACTTGATTTTCAGGCTCTTTATCAGATTCTTTTAGCAAGTAGGCAAGGGTGACTCTTTCTTCTGAAGGTCTCTGGGAAGACTGTCCAATTTCTTTAGGAAAAAGATGGGGAAATTTGTCAATGGGATTGATAGGATTCTAGATATGCACATGTCTTTTGTGTAAGAAAGAAGCTGGAATTGGCTTGTCTGTCTTGGAAGGATTCATCTTATCAAACTTATCAGACAGATCTGTTATAAGTCCTCTAGTAGAATAGGCTTCACTTATCATTCTACTTTCAACTTCTTCTATCTTATTCAAAGATTCTTTGGAGTAGGAATTAATCAAAGAAGAATCAAACTGTACATTATTTAAAGCATTATTTACATCATTTACTGAGACTTGTAAATGATCAAACTGTTCTTTAACAAAAACAGTTTTGGCAACATTCTTTTCAAGGCCCGTTATAGCAATGTTTGACCGGTTTAGTTGTTCACTGGCTTTTTGTATCCTGCCATCTATGCCCAGAGCATTATCATATTTTAATACCAAAGGAATGGCCTTTGCAGTGTTTTTTCCTTCTCCTAAGATGATGCCTTTGTAAGGATCAAAGGTAGTAGCAATCTCGACTTTACTACCATCAAGGGCTGACCAAGAATGCTGAGAAGAAGATGTTGTGGCATCAGTCATCAACACAATATCAGATTCTTTATTTTTCTTCCATGAATAGAAATATATCCAACTGTTTGTTCTATTCATGTATTATTTCCATTGTTCTGATAATCTGATTTTTTCATCACTTGGATGAGTGAGGCTAAAAGATTCAGCCTCTGGATGGGATAAATATCCCAGTTTAGCATCTCCTTCATCCACTGGGTTGGAACTTTGTGCTTCTTGCATCCATCCATGACAGTGAAGAATTTGTGCATTTCCATGACTGAGGGATTTTTGCAGAAAGATGGTAGATCCTTGAATCTTGATTCAGGGATTAGATCATTCATCTGCTCAAGATATCCGAGACCAAACTTAGGCATGTTTTGAGGTCTCATCTTGTTGAACATCTTTGTCAATCTGGGGTCTTCATTTTCCAAAGATGGAAATTCATGCATCATCAATACATGATCTGACTCATGAGGGAATGGAATGTCAGAACATTTAGGATTGGGACAAGGATTAACAGAAGTGGAAGCGGGGGCTTCTCCTGTCCTAGGATGATGATTTTCATGAATGACCAAATAGGCAAGACTACTGAGATTGACCAGGTTTCTACATTCTGGACAAGAAACTTGAATGGAATTAAAATTTACAAGCTAATCAAACTCAAATAAAGAAATGTGCTTACAAGAACTTGAAACAATACGAGAACAAGCTGTATCTACAATTTCTGAATCTTTGTACAAGGGAGACTTTTTGCAGGCTTCTTCAATCCTACATCTGTCAATGGTAGATCTTCTAGGGAAAGACAGAATAGCTGAGGATTGATCTTCACAGATGATGGTAGAAGTGATGCATTTTGCAGAGATAGGTTTTGGGTTTGGAATGACCCAATGTTCAGGGAAGTTCAGATCTTCCCATTTGATTGCTTGATGTTATACCTTATGATTTTTTGAATCGGTAAGAACGACAACACTTGTTTTTGAATCTCTACTGGGAGTGTGGAGGACAGCCGGATAGAGGGTTTTTGTATGACGGAAACAACCTCTGGTCTGTATGGCGATATTATTTCTGTTCTTCAGCATATCAAACCCTGAAGCCTGTATTTGAAGCTGTAAGATTTTATCTATAGTTTCATCAAATACATAGACTGAAAAATTAGGGTAGCAGTCGAACCAAACAGGACCATTATTAAAAGGGGCTACAATCCCTCCAATAATTGAATTAGTGTATTTATTGTGAGTTAAGTCCCTCACAGTGGCTAAGACATAAGTGTCTAACCCTTGATGCGTGAGAGCATTGATTCCCACCCTGATGCATCCCAGATGCAAATATTGAGTTTTTAACTTTCTTTCTTCTACCTAAAGCTTCTTTGGGTCAAGGAGAGGAATAGACTGGACACAGTTTGAATTCTATTGAATAGAACTGATTGAATCCTTTATAGATATCCTAGTGGCGGCTACTAAATGAAAGGCTGATACATCGGAATAAACTTCTGATGCAGATACACTTGGGAGCTTCCATCTTGCAGATGGTTCAGTTTCTTCATAAACTAATTCAGAGGAATTCAAGACTCTATTCGACTAAGTAGCAATAGCAAACATATCCCTGAGGGGATTTTCTTCTACTCTTTCTTTCTCATCTAATTCTCTGAAAGAAATTGATTTTCTGAAAGAGTCCATTTTTCTTAAATAAAGAGAGGATGATTTTGAGTACTGACCTCTCTTGAACCAGATAACCTTTCTGGCTCTGATACCAATTTTAAGCAGGGGCTTCACTGATCGAAGCATGCAACAGCAACAACAGGCTGACTGGCCTTGTTGAGTCTCTTTTTTGTCTTTGATCTCTCAAATTCCTTTACACGAACCTACTTCCACTGTCACGCTCTGACGACTTAAACACGGCCTCCTACCTTCAACAGCCTTGGCGTCCCTAGGTGTTTTCGCGAACCTCAAGTGAACATGAGAGAGACAGATACTACCTCAACAGACAATATAAAGCTCAGAGTTCCAAGTACTCAAAGAATGCAGAATAATTCTCTTTTCTTTATTGATTTCAGAATTTGATTACATAGATCTTATGAACTCTGATTTCTTTCCTGAGATTAACTGTTTCAGCATTTACCAAAGATTACTTCTCAATAAATGAGATAGCATACTGGAGGCTTCCTGGCTAAAAACAGACTCAGTCTAAGAAAATAAAACACACAGACTATCACACACACTAATGATCTGGCCACTTTAGGTTCTCACTAGTGCCAAGCACACTAATGCGTAGGCTTCTCAGATCGACTTCTAAACTTGAGCCACTTCTCCGTGATGCAAGCAGATCAAGCTTGGAGCTTGCAGATGCAGAGCAGGAAGAAAATAGACTATGACTCTAAACACACAAAACTCTAGACAGTCTAACTCCCAATTCTTATTTTTCCAAAAAATATTCAGGACCACTTTAAACACATAAAAATCTTTGTAAATTTGGTCAAACAAAATGGTCTGGTATTAAGTAAAAAGAAGATTGAAATCTTCCAGACCTCAATCAAATTTCTGGGACACACAATCCAAAATGGTCAGATTTATTTGCAAAGCCATGCTATGGAATTTGCAAATAAATTCCCTGATGTCATCCTTGACAAAACACAGCTCCAAAGATTTCTAGGATGTTTGAATTATGGTGGGGATTTTTATCAGGATTGTGCAGCAGATAGATCTCTGTTAAACCAGAGATTAAGAAAAAATCCTTCACCTTGGACAGAAGACCATACTGCAGTTGTTAGACTGATTAAATCGAAGGTAAAAACTCTGCCTATTTTGTATGTTGCTGATGAAAGTTCTATTAAAATTGTTGAAACAGATGCCAGCGACATTGGTTGGGGAGGTGTACTGAAACAAAAGAAGGATGAGAAAGACAAGATTGAACAGGTAGTACAATTCACCTCTGGAACCTAGAGCAAAACAGAGAAAAATTACTCTGTCATAGAAAGAGAGGTAAAAGCTGCCTGGAACTGTACTGACAAATTTGCAATACATCTTGTCAATAATTTTTTTTTGCTGAGAACAGATGCCTTGGCACTAGGAAAATTCCTTACAAAGGACATTAAAAAACCCGGAGAAGCTAAATTTGCTAGATGGAAAGTACTTTTTGCTAACTTTGATTTTAAAGTTGAACATATCAAAGGAGTAGATTATCATTTGGCATATTTCTTAAGCCGGGAATTCATCGAGCAACAAGAACAAGAAAAATACCAAGTAATGGTGATAGTGACAAAATGGGATCAAGGTCACCAAAGAGAAATCTTGAGGACTATTCCAGAAGATCAGGATTGGGCCAAGTATAGAGATGAATGGAGGCCTACTTGGAAACTCAGAAATATCAAAGTGCTAGATGCAAATTTACAGAACCATACAGACCTCCAGCATCTTGTGCCTGAAAGACGAGTATACCCAAAGGGCAGTAAATAGATTCATGACATGGTATATTCAAAAATTATGGCTGCATCATATGAGGCTGAACAATCATTATCAAATGATTTTCTTGACATTTCAGTCATCTACACAGAAGGGAATGACATACGAAGAGTCTATCACAAGTACTTGGTCATCAATAGAACCAGAAACCCTGAATGGACCTGAACAAATTTCAATTAATGGCCAGGAAATAATCCTGATCTAATATTTCCTGATACCATTTACAATTTCTCAGGGTACAAAAAGTTATGGTGGGACCTTATGAACAAAGATGGTAAAAATGAAACCCACTATACCAAACTTAAATTTGGTGCTAAAATTTTACGTAGGGGCTTCATTGATCAAAGCTTGCAACAGCAACAACAGGCTGACTGGCCTTCTTGAGTCTCTTTTTTGTCTTTGATCTCTCAAATTCCTTTACACGAACCCATACACGAACCTACTTCCACTATCACGCTCTGACGGCTTAAACATGACCTCCTGCCTTCAATAGCCTTGGCGTCCCTAGGTGTTTTCGTGAACCTCTGGCGAACCTCAAGTGAACATGAGAGAGACTGATACTACCTCAACAAATAATATAAATCTTAGAGTTCCAAGTACTCGAAGAATGTGGAATAATTCTCTTTTCTTTATTGATTTCAGAATTTGATTACATAGATCTTATGAACTCTGAGTTCTTTCCTGAGATTGACTATTTCAGCATTTACCAAAAATTACTTCTTAATAAATGAGATAGTGTATTCGAGGCTTCTTGGCTGAAAACAGACTCAGTCTAAGAAAATAAAACACGCAGACTATCACACACACTAATGATCTGGCCGCTTTAGGTTATCAGCAGTGCCGATCACACTGATGCGTAGGCTTCTTAGATCAACATCTAAACTTGAGCCACTTCTCCATGATGCAAGCATATCAAGCTTGGAGCTTGCAGATGCAGAGTAGGAAGAAAATAGAATCTGACTCTAAACACACAAAACTCTAGACACTCTAACTCCCAATGTCGATTGAATGAGCCTTACCCTCCTTATATAAGATGTGAGGGGGGACAAGCAATCAATTTGGATCTGGTGAGGACAAGGACGTGGAGAAGGAATCATTGTTTTCGGGTAACGCTGAAGCGACATGCGCACAGAGATTCCTCCATCCGGACGCAGACATGTGGGTTCCAGATACAAAGTGGATGCCTTTTTGGTACAGAAGGCCCACAGGGAAACTATTACAAATATTTACACAGAGGATACTTTTTTACCGAAAAAGTCCTCTAGAAAAACAGGTCACTTTAATCCCGTGACTAGGAGATAGTACAAAGTGGAAACTTTTGTTTAGTGGAGTCCACGAGAACCACTTTCTGCAGGATCATCTAAGGTTTTTATTCCAGGAAATATGTACCTTTGATAGGTGGTGTCATTCCATGCTTTGGTGTAGATTCTCTTGACTATCATGGGTTTATTCAAAATTATTTGGTGCTTAATTTTAGTCATAACCAACCACTGATTATGTTGTCTCATGTTCTGCGTTAAAATTTTTGAATCTTCTACCCAACAGAGATCCCCAATTTTTTTACAGGGTGTATGAAAGCATTCAGCAATCCCATTATCAATACACCAGGTGCAATCATTGTGAAAATAAGATTCATAGGATACTGGATCAATGGCAGTTTTATTTAACCCGTAATCAGTCCACCAATCTTGTAACCAGTTAGGTTGTTTTTTTCCCTGCATAATCCATGTAGCACCAAATTTTAGTTTGGTATAGTGGGTTTCATTTTTACCATCTTTGTTCATAAGGTCCCACCATAAATTTTTGTACCCTGAGAAATTGTAAATGGTATCAGGAAATATTAGATCAAGATTATTTCCTAGCCATTGATTGAAATTTGTCCAGGTCCATTCAGTGTTTTTGGTTCTATTGATGACCAAGTACTTGTGATAGACTCTTCATCTATCATTCCCTTCTGTGCAGATGACTGAAATGTCAAGAAAACCATTTGATAATGATTTTTCAGCCTCATATGATGCAGCCATACTTTTTGAATATACCATGTCGTGTATCCATTTACTGCCCTTTGGGTATACTCGTCTTTTAGGCACAAGATGCTGGAGGTCTGTATGGTTCTGTAAATTTGCATCTAGCACTTTCGTATTTCTAAGTTGCCAAGTAGGCCTCCATTCATCTCTATACTTGGCCCAATCCTGATCTTCTGGAATAGTCCTCAGGATTTCTCTTTGGTGACCTTGATCCCATTCTATCACTATCACCATCACTTGGTCTTTTTCATGTTCTTGTTGCTAGATGAATTCCCGGCTTAAGAAATCTTCCAAATGATTATCTACTCCTTTGATATGTTAAACTTTAAAATCAAAGTTAGCAAAAAGTGCTTGCCATCTAGAAAATTTAGCTTCTCCGGGTTTTTTAATGTCCTTTGTAAGGATTTTTCCTAGTGCTGAGGCATCTGTTCTCAGCAAAAAAAAATTATTGAAAAGATGTATTTCAAATTTGTCAATACAGTTCCAGGTAGCTTTTACCTCTCTTTCTATGACAGAGTAATTTTTCTCTGTTTTTCTCTAGGTTCCAGAGGCGAATTGTACTACCTGTTCAATATTGTCTTTCTCATCCTTCTTTTGTTTCAGTACACCTCCCCAACTGATGTTGCTGGCATCTGTTTCAACAATTTTAAAAGAACTTTCATCAGCAATATACAAAATAGGCAGAGTTTTTACCTTGGATTTAATCTGTATAACAGCTGTAGCATGGTCTTCTGTCCAAGGTGAAGGATTTTTTCTTAATCTTTGGTTTAACAGAGATCTATCTGTTGCAAAATCCTTCTAGAAATCACCAACATAATTCAAACATCCTAGAAATATTTGGAGTTGTGTTTTGTCAAGGATGACATCATGGAATTTATTTGCAAATTCCATAGCATGGCTTTGCAAAGCAAACAGACCATTTTGGATTGTGTGTCCCAGAAATTTGATTGAGGTCTGGAAGATTTCAATCTTCTTTTTACTTAATACCAGACCAATTTGTTTGACCAACTTTACAAAGATTTTTATGTGTTTAAAGTGGTCCTGAATATTTTTTGAAAAAATAAGAATCTCATCTATGTAAACAAGCAACCAATCTGCATAAGGCTTGAATATGGAATCCATAACCTTCTGAAACTTTGAGGGAGCATGCTTGAGACCAAATGGCATGACATTCCATTCGTAATTTCCAGCTGGAATACTGAAGGCAGTTTTGAACTTATCTTTCTCTGCAATTGCAACCTGCCAGAAGCCAGACTTTAGATCAAATTTTGAAAATATTTTTGCCCCTGATATCCTACCCAAAAGGTCACCTTTGTGTGGAATGGGATAAGTATCATCGACAAGGACAGAATTCAGGGGCTTATAATTTATCACAAGCCTTGGGATTCCCTTGATTTTCTCTGATATCTTATTCACATAGAATCCATAGCAATTCCATGGGCTGTTGGATTCTCTGACCAACTTTCTGTTCAATAGCTGATTTATTTCTTTTTCGAAAAGATCCTTGTATTCGTTATTCATTGGAATGGTTTTGGATTTACAGGGTCTACCAGTATGCTCAGATTTGTAGGGCAGTTCTACATAATGTTGTTTCCTGTGCCAGAAAGAATTAGGTTCTTCTGAACAGCATTTTGTTTCTATGATTGATTTTAATTTAGAGATTTTTCTCTGAATCTCAGGAGATTTCAACTGCTCTTATATATGAATGGTAGACATAAGATCTTTGAGCTCTATGAGTTTTGTTTCAGCCTTCTTTAGTTCCTGCATAGCTTGTACCATGGTAGAGACCCTTTGATTTGACACATAGGGCATATCTATTCTCTTGGATCTTCCATCTGAAGTGGGTACAGTTATAAAATAACCAGATCTGTTATTTTTCAATCTGATAGAGCCATGTGGTTCTACTGCTGCTAGGAAGACATTTCCTAATATACAATCCACAGGGATGTCTCCTACAGAAAACTTTAATTTAATGCAATGAGTATCAAAGCAGACAACAGCTTTTGGAACTTCATATTGTAGGGTTTTCTCTCCTAACCCTATTATTTTCCTGGAGGCTGATATCCAATATTTGGAGGGGATGAATTTTTTATTGAAAATATTTACATCTGCACCAGAATCTAAGAGTGAAGTGAGGGAAAACATCTCTCCTTTGATGCAAACATTTATCTGAACATGATGATGTTGGTATTCTATTGCTAGAACTCGCATCTCTCTGAATCCTATTGTAGGATTCTTTTTCCCTTCAAGAATTTCAACATTTGATTCTATAAATGGTGCACTGTGTAAGGTGTAATTTGTGCAGTGGCCTGAAATAGGTTGTACCATTTCCTGTTTTCATTTCTCTAGCTTAGTAACTTGGGATTTTAAAACAGAAATTTCATATTTAAGCATGTGAATTTCTCTACTCACCTCCCCCAAAGTGAGTGAGCGAACTTTGTTCTGTTGCTGATCCCGTTGGTAGGCCTTGGTATTTCTTTCATAAGAAGCTTCGAGAAAGAGAGGCTTCTTGTTGGTACTTTTGCTGGTTGAAGATGTTTGTGACATGAATGTTTCCAGCAATCTATTTTTGAGATCTACTTCTTCCATTGCTCGGATCTGTGAAAAAATATTTAATTCATTTTCATTTGTTTGTTCCATAAGGACTTTTAATTTAGAACCAAAATATTCTGCAAGGTTATCATTAGATGAAGAGTCAGATTCATTATCAGAAGAACATCCACAATGGAAATTTTCAGAATCTGAACAAGAACAATGCAAGTGAGCTTGTAGTTCTTCAACCGAAGAACTAGAAGAAGAAGATTCACTGCATGAATCAGAAGAGTAATCATGTTGTTGTATAAATAGGCGAGGACAGTTTTCTGCTTGATGATGTGGAGATCCACACTTACTGCATTTGACTTCAGTTTTTACAACTGTCTTGCCTCTATTAGGAGGCTAAGACTTTCTACCTCTATTTTTCTTTGACTCATCTCCATCAGGACATCTGTTTGCTGTATGGCCAGGCTTTCTACGTAACCAACATGTGAGTTGGTTCAAATTCTCATGCTTGTGAGTTTTCAGATGGATGTCTGATGGCTTGTAGTAATGAGTATTAGGGACATACTTATAGTATCCCTTTCTTTTGGATGGCTTTGAGGAAATTTTCCTCTTATTTTTTCTGCTGACAAATTTTTCTCTTTTATGAGCCTTTTTTGCCTTTCTTTTAGACTTTCTTCTTTTAACTAAGGGATCATCAATAGTGATGCCATACTTACTACAAAAGGATTTGCTGTCAGGCAGTCTAGACATCTTCTCTAAGGATTTATTCATCTTGGAACTAGTACACAGAGTTACTAGTACCTTTGTAATAATTGCATAGATTTCTCCCCAAGTGTAAACTTCAAAAGGCAACTGAAAATATTCTTGCAGTTTAATAATGTCTACCAACTTAGAAGGCAAGGCTGCAAGATATAACTGTTTCCACAAGAGATTTTTGGGATCTTTCACTAGGAAGATCCTCTACATCCAATCTCGATGGAAATATTCATACTGGCTCATTTTCATACATTTTAGATTCATCAGAATAATTTCATTTTTGTCTGAGACAACAGTCTCAGTGCCACACCAATGTTCTTCAATCATGGAGCTTACAGATCCAATAATTTTATTTGTAGGAGTACCATCTGAATGAAAAATGATATCTCCGTTTTCATCTTTCAAACTTTCTTCTTCAATCTTTTTAATCAAAGCTAGAGAAGTCTCAACTTCCCACCATCTTGCCAAAGTTACAGTGAAGCATTGAATCATTATTTTACATGCTTCAACTTCATATTTTCCTCTAACACACATGAGCTTATACTCATTCATCATTTGATCAATCACTTGTCTAATTTTCCCCATACTGAGATTATCGATATTCCATTCTTTATGACATTCAGGATAAAATGAATGGGTTTCCGGAAGTTTACCCATCACACTAAGATCTGGAGCAGAATATCTTGTAAATTGACTTTCTAGGGGTTCATAGACTGGAAGGACTTGAGTTTCAGGCTCTTTATCAGATTCTTTTAGCAAGGAGGCAAGGGTGACTCTTTCTTCTGAAGGTCTCTGGGAAGACTGTCCAATTTCTTTAGGAAAAAGATGGGGAAATTTGTCAATGGGATTGACAGGATTCTGGATATGTACATGTCTTTTGTGTAAGAAAGAAGTTGGAATTGGCTTGTCTGTCTTGGAAGGATTCATCTTATCAAACTTATCAGACAGATCTGTTATAAGTCCTCTAGTAGAATAGGCTTCACTTATCATTCTACTGTCAACTTCTTCTATCTTATTCAAAGATTCTTTGGAGTAGAAATTAATCAAAGAAGAATCAAACTGTACATTATTTAAATCACTATTTACATCATTTACTGAGACTTGCAAATGATCAAACTATTCTTTAACAAAAATAGTTTTGGCAACATTCTTTTCAAGGCCCGTTATAGCAGTGTTTGACCAGTTTAGCTGTTCACTGGCTTTTTGTATCCTACCATCTATGCCCAGAGCATTATCATCTTTTAATACCAAAGGAATGGCCTTTGCAGTGTATTGTCCTTCTCCTAAGATGATGCCTCTGTAAGGAGGAAAGGTAGTAGCAGTCTCAACTTTACTACCGTCAAGGGTTGACCAAGAATGCTGAGAAGAAGATATTGTGGCATTAGTCATCAACACAATATCAGATTGTTTATTTTTCTTCCATGAATAGAAAGATATCCAACTCTTTTTTCTATTCATGTATTATTTCCATTCTTCTGATAATATGATTTTTTCATCACTTGGATGAGTGAGGCCAAAAGATTCAGACATTGGATGGGTATAAATATCCCAGTTTAACATCTCTTTCATCCACTGGGTTGGAACTTTGTGCTTCTTGAATCCATCCATGACAGTGAAGAATTTGTGCATTTCCATGACCGAGGACTTTTTGCAGAAAGTTGGTAGATCCTTGAATCTTGATTCAGGGATTAGATCATTCATCTGCTTAAGATATCCGAGACCAAACTTAGGCATGTTTGGAGGTCTCATCTTTTTGAACATCTCTGTCAATATGGGGTCTTCATTTTCCAAAGATGGCAATTCATGCATCATCAATACATGATCTGACTCATGAGGGAATGGAATGTCAGAACATTTAGGATTGGGACAAGGATTAACAGAAGTGGAAGCTGGGGCTTCTCCTGTCCTAGGATGATGATTTTCATGAATGACCAAATACGCAAGACTACTGAGATTGACCAGGTTTCTACATTCTGGACAAGAAACTTGAATGGAAGAGCAAACTCAAATAAAGAAATGTGCTTACAAGAACTTGAAACAATACTAGAACAAGTTGTATCCACAATTTATGGATCTTTGTACAAGGGAGACTTTTTGCAGGCTTCTTCAATCCTACGTCTGTCAATGGTAGATCTTCTAGGGAAAGACAGAATAGCTAAGGATTGATCTTCACGGATGTTGGCAGAAGTGATGCATTTTGCAGAGATAGGTTTTGGGTTTGGAATGACCCAATGTTTAGGGAAGTTCAGATCTTCCCATGTGATTGACTGATGTTCTACTTTCTGATTTTTTGAATCGGTAAGAATGGCAACACTTGTTTTTGAATCTCTGCTGGGAGTGTGGAGGGCAGGCGGATAGAGGGTGTTTGTATGACGAAAACAACCTCTAGTATGTATGGTGATATTATTTCTTTTCTTCAGCATATCAAACCCTGAAGTTTCTATTTGAAGCTGTAAGAATTTATCTATAGTTTCATCAAATACATAGACTGAAAAATTAGAGTAGCATTCGAACCAAACAGGACCATTAAACAAAGGGGCTAAAATCCCTCCAATAATTGAATCAGTGTATTTATTTTGATTTAAGTCCCTCATAGTGGCTAAGACATAAGTGTCTAACCCTTGATGCATGAGAGCATTGATTCCCACCCTGATGCATCCCAGATGCAAATACTGAGTTTTTAACTTTCTTGCTTCTTCCTGAAGCTTCTTTGGGTCAAGGAGAGGAATATTCTGGACACAGTCTGGATTCTATTGAATAGAATTGATTGAATCCTTTATATATATCCTAGTGGCGGCTACTTAATGAAAGGCTGACACATTAGAATAAACTTCTGATGCAGATATACTTGGGAGCTTCCATCTTGCAGATGGTTCAGTTTCTTCATAAACTAATTCATAGGAATTCAAGACTCTATACGACGCAGTAGAAAACATATCCCTGAGGGGATTTTATTCTACTCTTTCTTTCTCATCTAATTCTCTGTAAGAAATCGATTTTCTGAAAGAGTCCATTTTTCTTAAATAAAGAGAGGATGATTTTGAGTACTGACCTTTCTTGAACCAAATAACCTTTCTAGCTTTGATACCAATTTTATGCAGGGGCTTCACTAATTGAAGCTTGCAACAGCAACAACAGGCCGACTGGCCTTGTTGAGTCTCTTTTTTGTCTTTGATCTCTCAAATTCCTTTACACGAACCTACTTCCACTGTCACACTCTGACGGCTTAAACACGACCTCCTGCCTTCAACAGCCTTGGCATCCCTAGGTGTTTTCGCGAACCTCTGGCAAACCTCAAGTGAACATGAGAGAGACAGATACTACCTCAACAGACAATATAAAGCTCAGAGTTCCAAGTACTCAAAGAATGCGGAATAATTCTCTTTTCTTTATTGATTTCAAAATTTGATTACATAGATCTTATGAACTCTGATTTCTTTCCTGAGATTGAATGTTTCAGCATTTACCAGAGATTACTTCTCAATAAATGAGATAGCGTACTGGACACTTCCTGGCTGAAAACAGACTCAGTCTAAGAAAATAAAACACATAGACTATCACACAAACTAATGATCTGGCCACTTTAGGTTCTCACCAGTGCCGAGCACACTGATGCACAGGCTTCTCAGATCGACTTCTAAACTTGAACCACTTCTCTGTGATGCAAGCAGATCAAGCTTGGAGCTTGCAGATGCAGAGCAGGAAGAAAATAGACTTTGACTCTAAACACACAAAACTCTAGACACTCTAACTCCCGATGCCGATTGAATGAGCCTTACCCTCCTTATATAGGATGTGAGGGGGGACAAGCAATCAATTCAGATCTAGCCAGGACAAGGACGTGGAGAAGGAATCATTGTTTTCGGGTAACGCTGAAGCGACATCCGCACAAAGATTCCTTCATCTGGATGCAGACATGTGGGTGTCAGATACAAAGTGGATGTATTTTTGGTACAGAAGGCCCACGAGGAAACTATTACAAATATTTACACAGAGGATACTTTTTTACCGTAAAATTCCTCGGGAAAAACTGGTCACTTTAATCCCATGACTAGGAGACAGTACAAAGTGGAAAATTTTGTTTAGTGGAGTCCACGAGAACCACTTTCTGCAGGATCATCTAAGATTTTTATTCCAGGAAATTTGTACCTTTGATAGTGTTAGCCACCTATAATATTTTGATATACCAAAAGGTGGCTAAGATATTTTTGAGCCTCCAAGGAACAAATTTTATCACTAAAAATTGTTGGCTCTTGAAGACTCTTTGTAGGCCTCATGCCTTTGTCCAAAATCCTCATTGCTGTTCTCATCTCATACTCTGAAATTTCTATTGAAATACAAAAAATGAAACTGCTGCAAAGCCATCCCTTTTCCTTTTCTCCCACTCGAAATTAACCTTCTCTTTCTTTCCTTTTTTCCCCATATTTTTCCTCTATTGCTTATCTTCTCCTTTCTTCCTTTCATAAATCACCCTTCCCATGGTTAAAAACTCACTTTTTAACCCTTTCGGCATCCTTTGTTTCCATTAAAAAACCGTGAAAAATCATAAAAATACAAGTCTTTTTATGGACCTAAGCCCCTTGGGCTAAGCCCTAAACCACTTCCCCAATACGCCCTCATCATAAGAACCAAGCGCTAAAGCCCATAAAGCGCTAATCGGAATCGAAAAGATTTAAGGGAGCATGTTTGTTAACTAGTTCAAATTATCGATTGCGATCGGGGCCAAAATTTCGATCGCGATCAGGCCCAAAGTCTCGATTCCGATTAAGTCCGCAGTTTCGATTGCGATCCACCGATCGGCCATTCCCCGATTCACTCTCCGCCGTCGATCTGATCTGCAGATCGACGGACAGCGCTTGATCGCCTTCTCCCCTCCCGATTGCGCAATCGCATCGGCGTTCTATTTTCAATCGCGTCCCCTTTTTTGCCGCCTCCGATTGAGATCCTTCGATCGAATCTGGACTGTCCACGTGTCCAGATCGGACGGCCCAGATTTACCACACCTCATTTTTTCCCCCCCACTCCTATTTTGCCTCTTGGCGCAGATCTCCACCGTTGGTTGCCTTCATCCAACGGCTACGCTCCTCCACCGCCATCTGAAGCAGTTTAAACCCAAAGAACACAGGATTTCTTAATTGTTTTGTGTTTTGTTGCAGGGGATTTCAATGGTTTTCTGTGTATTATAAAGAAACGTCGGAGGCGGGAATGACGATTCCTGTGCCCGCGATCTACCAAAGGGAACCATTTGCAGGTTTTGATTCGAAGTTTAATCAATGTTTCATGAGTGTTGATAGCACACTAAGGCTTGTGCGGCCTCTGCACATCTACAAGACACTGTTTTGATTCAAACAGTTAAAGTGTATCAGATTTTGAAGACAGAATGAACCAGAGCGGCAGTTTTATGGATGGATTGACGGGGATTACGGCCAGGATGGTTATTAAAAGCCTAATCCCCGGCTCAGAACACAGTTAAAGAAAAATCATAAGCATTTAAACAGACAGAAAAGCTTCCACCGTTTCAACTAAAGGCGAATTAATTCCTTATCTACCGTAAAGGCCACCTGTTGCCTCAAACCATTCAAACAGAGGCCGAAGTTATTGATTAAAGAAATATATACCTTCAGCGCAGCCAGGGAGTTAATTCTGCCACAGGAAACAGATACAACAAATATCTGCGGGGTTATTTCACACAGCATATGAGCCTCAAAGTCAAATAAAACTCACTTCGAGTTTTCAATCATAAATGTAAAAGTTAATGCAGCGCATCCACCTCTAATTTCTCCATCGATGCCTCTCAAAGGGGCGAGAAGTCTTCACTCTGCATTAACTGTCCTTGAGATATTTTGTTAAAATCTCACCTCCTCATTCTTCTATAAATACTTCTGTAGAAGATGAGAAACTGTTGGTCACTGCATATCTGTAGCATGTAAATAGTTTTCTGAAGCTGCTGTAAGCTCTGTTTGTAAGAGAAAATACCTAAGTTGAGCTGAAAAGCCTGAAGCTATAAAGAACCATTGGACTTAAAGATTGTAACTGGTTTGGAACATCAATACAAGCTGATTTATGGGATCCTGGTCTATGTTGACGGTGATGTTATTCTCATTTGTAACTCGTTATTTTATTTATGTTTTCATGTTGTTTTATTTTCCACTGTAAAGAACAGTTTAAACAGGGTTAGGACCTACTGTATATCAGTAACCTTCTCTGGCTGAGAAATCTTTATTTGAATGTTTTCTTCCGATCTGTGTTATTTAGGAATGACTTAATTCAGTTTAGGCATGAGAATGTTGGCGTTCCCTCGTCTTATTGTTTTAGCTGAATATTATTTCTGAATTTTACTTTCAGTATATGTAGTGTGAAGATGAACTGAAGGAAGATATGGTTAGCCCTGGTCCCAGACTTGTCTGCAAAACTAACTGATTGTTTCCCTTGGAATGTGTTAAAAGCTGGCTAGTTTAGAAGCACTTACCAGATCTTAGACCGTTCTGTGTTATCTTTGTGTTTCCCCTTGTTTTGTATGTTTTCTATTGGAAGTGTGTCAAAGACTGGTTGGTTTAAAAGTACCTACCAGATCCTAGTCTGCTTTCGTGTCCTTCTTAAGTGTTTGTCAAAGGCTGACTGGTTTAAAAGTACTTATCAGATCCTGGGCTGCTCTTTGTTCTGCATCTGTCTTTTCCCTTTCTTATTTGTATCACTCCATTCCATAAATCAAACTTTAAAGAGATCCTTATACATAGATGACTTGCCCCATGGACCACTCTTGCCTCTTGCTACTCCAATTAAAACCCTACTATGACTCCATAGCCCAATGGATTGAAGTTATTTCTTGCCTATCTTCTTAGCTGAATCATGTTTCCCTTTCATTCATCTTCGCCCTTCATTTAGACTTCCTTCACCTTCATTTATCTTTGTCCAACGAAAACAAAACAAAAACCTTGGTCTTCATAACTAGCCTAATATCATTACCTTAAGCTTTCAAAGACAATATCCATCTTTGTACATATTGGAGAGATCCCTCTCCGGATTCAGGAGGGCTAGATCCTAGAATCCCAAAGCGGTTTGATGTTACCTCTGCAGTTGGACTTTGCCAATCTTGCTAATTACAGAGTGATAACATAATGGCGACTCCACTGGTAGAAGACCCTGAACTGATTGACCGGACACAGTGACCTCTTTTCTGATTTACAAACATGATTCCGAGAATACAATGAAGATATGCCCCAATGAGTAGAGATCATATCCCTGGGTTTCCACATAAGATGCCCCGGGTGAATTGGGATGACAACCTGCCTGTTTTCCAAGGTGAAAAGTTTGATGACCCTCTATTACATCTCATCAGATTTCATATACATGTATGGAGGTTGAAAGTTGAATGGCATGAAGACTGCCTAATGAAAATGTTCATGTTAACATGAGAAGGAAAAGCTAGGAATTGGTATGAATGCTTAAGATCTAGTAGTTTGTTTTCTTTAAGAGACCTTGAATATGTGTTCTATGAGAACTATGAAGAAAACGCTACGTCATTATCATTGGGTGCAATATATTATGATCCATCACAAAACATCACCCAACACATTATAGATAATGAGGATGATTTGGAAGAGATGCATCCTGAAGATCTTTTAGCAGCAATTCATGCTTTTAATCTACTGTTGAAAAATTTTAAGAACATAGATGAACCACTTGAGGAAGAAAACAAACAAGAAATAAAGAACATTCCTCAAGATTTTCCTGAAAACGTAGATAATGATTCATCATCCCTTATAACTGAGGCTCAAGAAGACATCCAGCCTCAAAACCACTCTTCACATAGAGAACTTTGTTGTATAGATTCAGAAAGTTCTTTTGTAGATCAAAATAAAAAGGAGCCTGTTGACAACCCAATACGTTTGGCTGATGAAATTGTTTATCCTGATAAATCTCCAAATTTTGATCAGTCTGATGATGATGATGAGTTCCAAGAAAGAACTAATCATGCAGGGCAACCAGCATTTGATTGGTGTTATGAGTTTCACCATCTCCAGCTTGAAAGCCAAAAACATCCATTTCAATCCATCATAAATGGCTTTCACATGATTGGGAATCAGCAGCCTTTCAACTCAGGAGGTGAAGAGAAGAGCAATAAAGAAATTTTTGAGCAAAGGGATCTTCCTCTTGAAAAAGAGGAAACCTTTAACAAACCCCCTGCTCAAGAATATAATAACCTCTTCACAGAGTTTAGCCCATTGAATCCAAGCATACGAGGGCTACAAGAGAACAACACTGTCAAATATGATGAGTCCTCCAGTTCAGAGGATGATGCAGAGGAAGGAGAAAAAAAAATAGAAGACTATCCTGCTATGGATATATCATCTTCTCAAGAAGAAACTTCTCCCTTCACTAATATTAGTTTGTCATTTAAAGAGCCTGAATTTATATCAGAAGCAAGCATGTGTTTAGAGAAAGAAAATATTTCACAGTTTGCTATTGTGCAGGTTAAGGATGACGAGGCTTCCAAGCAAAATTCTGAAGAGATGCCCCTCAAAGCTAAGGTCTCGGAAGCAGACAGTCTACCAGACATGGAGGGCCAAAAAGAAGAGAATATTCATCTTTTCTTTGTTGATCCTTTGGAGAAGTGGGTGGAAATCCCAACTGGCTCAAATTATCAAGCATTGATCCTTTGCAAGAGCCAGAGACATGAAAAGCTGTCACCTTCTGTGATAGCCTCGGTTTTGAAGATTAATCTTCAAAATATACTATGGATACCTCTAACAAGCAGCCAGAGTTTCTTCTTCTTCTTGACATTACTCAGCTGGCTGCATTGGCACTTTTGTATCATATGAATATGTAAATACTCCATGTTTAGAATAGGTTAGATAGGAATGTCAATAAAGCTCAGTTCCGAGCATGTAGTTAGTTGTTGTTTTTTGCTTTGGAGAAAAATCAAGAATTCAAAAATACAAAAACAAAGAAAGAAAGAAAAGAGGGCAGAAATGAAAAACAAGAAAGGCACAGCCCCATGCCAAAAAGAGAAATAAATCTGAAAGTGTGCAAGCTTAAATGCCACTCTTGCAAAACACACTTCTAGTTAGTCAAACTGTTTAATCTTGACTAATTAGCTTTCAATTTTCTGCTGATAGGGTAGTGAATTTGATTTGCCAAACTGTTTAATCTTGGCTTATCGGTAGATAGATTAGGATAGAAATTAAAGGTTCAAACATGTTCAAAATCTGAACCAAAGTTTCCAAAGAGAGATGACTCAAAACTGTTTTATTTTTCTGAGTCATAAAAGAGAAAAACTGGTTCTTATTTGCCCAAAATCTGAATCAGATATCAAGAAGAGACAGCTCAAAACAAAATTAAAAACAGAGTTGTAAAGAAAAAGAAGGCCATAATGAGAAACTTTCAGATCTTAAGCCTTCCATTTTGATTTAATTTTCTGCAAATAAAAATCTATGTGCAGCTTTTTTTTATGCCATAGGTCACAGCAAGTCAAACAGTTTAATCTTGACTTAGCTGTTTTTAAATTTCTGCTTTAGAATTTAGAGAATGAAAGTTTGTTGGACTGTTTAACCCCAACAGACAGTAGATTAGGTAGAGAAATATCTGAGCTCAACTGTTTAATCTGAGTTCAGGGAGAAATAAGGAGTAGAATTAGATTAGTTTTTATGCTTTCAAAACAATAAAATGTTGTAAGAGAGTTTGCCAATCCAAGTGCACTCTAAGAAGAAAAAATGTTAGATCAGTAGGATTGGGTAGGTAGAAAGCTTGTAGATGAAAATCCATTATTTTCATGGCTGCTGAATATGTTTTCAGAACCAGATCATCCAGCGAAGGAAAGACAGCCCAATGGATCAGGCACAAGTCAGCCTCCCAGAAGATGCAGGTCTGAATTCTTGATGCCTTCAAGAAGGCACCATCCCCAAGTGGAGCCACTGTTAGCCACCTATAATATTTTGATATACCAAAAGGTGGCTAAGATCTTTTTGAGCCTCCAAGGAACAAATTTTATCACTAAAAATTGTTGGCTCTTGAAGACTCTTTGTAGGCCTCATGCCTTTGTCCAAAATCCTCATTGCTGTTCTCATCTCATACTCTGAAATTTCTGCTGAAATACAAAAAATGAAACTGCTGCAAAGCCATCCCTTTTCCTTTTCTCCCACTCGAAATTAACCTTCTCTTTCTTTCCTTTTTTCCCCATATTTTTCCTCTATTGCTTATCTTCTCCTTTCTTCCTTTCATAAATCACCCTTCCCATGGTTAAAAACTCACTTTTTAACCCTTTCGGCATCCTTTGTTTCCATTAAAAAACCGTGAAAAATCATAAAAATACAAGTCTTTTTATGGACCTAAGCCCCTTGGGCTAAGCCCTAAACCACTTCCCCAATACGCCCTCATCATAAGAACCAAGCGCTAAAGCCCATAAAGCGCTAATCGGAATCGAAAAGATTTAAGGGAGCATGTTTGTTAACTAGTTCAAATTATCGATTGCGATCGGGCCCAAAATTTCGATCGCGATCAGGCCCAAAGTCTCGATTCCAATTAAGTCCGCAGTTTCGATTGCGATCCGCCGATCGGCCATTCCCCGATTCACTCTCCGCCGTCGATCTGATCTGCAGATCGACAGACAGCGCTTGATCACCTTCTCCCCTCCCGATTGCGCAATCGCATCGGCGTTCTATTTTCAATCGCGTCCCCTTTTTTGCCACCTCCGATTGAGATCCTTCGATCGAATCTAGACCGTCCACGTGTCCAGATGGGACGGCCCAGATTTACCACACCTCATTTTTTCCCCCCCGCTCCTGTTTTGCCTCTTGGCGCAGATCTCCACCGTTGGTTGCCTTCATCCAACGGCTACGCTCCTCCACCTCCATCTGAAGCAGTTTAAACCCAAAGAACGCAGGATTTCTTAATTGTTTTGTGTTTTGTTGCAGGGGATTTCAATGGTTTTCTGTGTATTATAAAGAAACGTCGGAGGCGGGAATGACGATTCCTGCGCCCGCGATCTACCAAAGGGAACCATTTGCAGGTTTTGATTCGAATTTTAATCAATGTTTCATGAGCGTTGATAGCACACGAAGGCTTGCGCGGCCTCTGCACATCTACAAGACACTGTTTTGATTCAAACAGTTAAAGTGTATCAGATTTTGAAGACAGAATGAACCAGAGCGGCAGTTTTATGGATGGATTGACGGGGATTACGGCCAGGACGGTTATTAAAAGCCTAATCCCCGGCTCAGAACACAGTTAAAGAAAAATCATAAGCATTTAAACAGACAAAAAGGCTTCCACCGTTTCAACTAAAGGCGAATTAATTCCTTATCTACCGTAAAGGCCACCTGTTGCCTCAAACCATTCAAACAGAGGCCGAAGTTATTGATTAAAGAAATATCTACCTTCAGCGCAGCCAGGGAGTTAATTCTGCCACAGGAAACAGATACAACAAATATCTGCGGGGTTATTTCACACAGCATATGAGCCTCAAAGTCAAATAAAACTCACTTCGAGTTTTCAATCATAAATGTAAAAGTTAATGCAGCGCATCCACCTCTAATTTCTCCATCGATGCCTCTCAAAGGGGCGAGAAGTCTTCACTCTGCATTAACTGTCCTTGAGATATTTTGTTAAAATCTCACTTCCTCATCTTCCTATAAATACTTCTACAGAAGATGAGAAACTGTTGGTCACTGCATATCTGTAGCTTGTAAATAGTTTTCTAAAGCTGCTGTAAGCTCTGTTTGTAAGAGAAAATACCTATGTTGAGTTGAGAAGCCTGAAGCTGTAACGAACCATTGGACTTAAAGATTGTAACTGGTTTGGAACATCAATACAAGCTGATTTATGGGATCCTGGTCTATGTTGACGGTGATGTTATTCTCATTTGTAACTTGTTATTTTATTTCTTTTTTCATGTTGTTTCATTTTCCACTGTAAAGAACATTTTAAACAGGGTTAGGACCTACTGTATATCAGTAACCTTCTCTGGCTGAGAATTCTTTATTTCAATGTTTTCTTCTTATTGTGTTATTTAGAAATGATTTAATTCAGTCTAAGTACAGAGATGCTGGCGTTCCCTCGTCTTATTGTTTTTAGCTGAATATTATTTCTGAAAGTTACTTTCAGTATATGTTGTGTGAAGATGAACTGAAGGAAGATATGGTTAGCCCTGGTCCCAGACTTGTCTGCATAACTAATTGATTGTTTCCCTTGGAATGTGTTAAAAGCTGGCTAGTTTAGAAGCACTTACCAGATCTTAGACCATTCTGTGTTATCTTTGTGTTTCCCCTTGTTTTGTATGTTTTCTATTGGAAGTGTGTCAAAGGCTGGTTGGTTTAAAAGTACCTACCAGATCCTAGTCTGCTTTCGTGTTCTTCTTAAGTGTTTGTCAAAGGCTGACTGGTTTAAAAGTACTTATCAGATCCTAGGCTGCTCTTCGTTCTGCATCTGTTTAATTCCCCTTCTTGATGTATCACTCCATTCCATAAATCAAACTTTAAAGAGATCCTTAGACATAGATGACTTGCCCCATGGACCACTCTTGCCTCTTGCTATTCCAATTAAAACCCTACTATGACTCCATAGCCCAATGGATTGAAGTTGTTTCTTGCCTATCTTCTTAGCGGAATCATTTTTCCCTTTCATTCATCTTCGCCCTTCATTTAGACTTCCTTCACCTTCATTTATCTTTGCCCAACCAAAACAAAACAAAACCTTGGTCTTCATAACTAGCCTAATATCATTACCTTAAGCTTTCAAAGACAATATCCATCTTTGTACATATTGGAGAGATCCCTCTCCGGATTCAGGAGGGCTAGATCCTAGAATCCCAAAGCGGTTTGATGTTACCTCTGTAGTTGGACTTTGCCAATCTTGCTAATTACAGAGTGATAACAGATAGGTGGTGTCATTCCATGCTTTGGTGTAGATTCTCCTGACAATCATGGGTTTATTCAATATTATTTGGTGTTTAATTTTAGTCATAACCAACCATTAATTATGCTGTCTCATGTGCTGCATTAAAATTTTTGAATCTTCTACACAATGGAGATCCCCAATTTTTTGACAGGGTGTATGAAAGCATTCAGCAATCCCATTATCAATACACCAGGTGCATTTGTTGTGAAAATAAGATTCATAGGATACTGGATCAATGGCAGTTTTATTTAACCCGTAATTAGTCCACCATTCTTGTAACCAGTTAGGTTGTTGGTTTCCCTGCATAATCCAGAATGTAGAAACCTGGTCAATCTCAGTAGTCTTGCCTATTTGGTCATTCATGAAAATCATCATCCTAGGATAGAAGAAGCCCCAACTTCCACTTCTGTTAATCCTTGTCCCAATCCTAAATGTTTTGACAGTCCATTCCCTCATGAGTCAAATCATGTATTGATGATGCATGAATTTCCATCTTTGGAAAATGAAGACCCTAAATTTACAGAGATGTTCAAAAACATGAGACCTCCAAACATGCCTAAGTTTGGTCTCGGATATCTTGAGCAGATGAATGATTTAATCCCTGAATCAAGATTCAAGGATGTACTAGCTTTCTGCAAAAAGCCCTCAGACATGGAAATGCACAAATTCTTCACTGTCATGGATGGATGCAAGAAGCACAAAGTTCCAACCCAGTGGATGAAAGAGATGATAAACTGGGATATGTATACCCATCCAGAGGCTAAATCTTTTGGCCTCACTCATCCAAGTGATGAAAAAATCAGATTATTAGAAGAATGGAAAGAATACATGAATAGAACAAACAGTTGGATATCTTTCTATTCATGGAAGAAAAATAAACAATCTAATATTGTGTTGATGACTGATGCCACAACATCTTCTTCTCAGCATTCTTGGTCAACCCTTGACGGTAGTAAAGTTGAGACTGCTACTACCTTTCCTCCTTACAGAGACATCATCTTAGGAGAATGACAAAACACTGCGAAGGCCATTCCTTTGGTATTAAAAGATGATAATGCTCTGGGCATAGATGGCAGGATACAGAAATCCAGTGAATAGCTAAACTGGTCAAACATTGCTATAACGGGCCTTGAAAAGAATGTTTCCAAAACTGTTTTTGTTAAAGAACAGTTTGATCATTTACAAGTCTCAGTAAATTATGTAAATAGTGCTTTAAATAATGTACAATTTTATTCTTCTTTGATTAAGTCCTACTCCAAAGAATCTTTGAATAAGATAGAAGAAGTTGAAAGTAGAATGTTAAGTGAAGCCTATTCTACTAGAGGACTTATAACAGATCTGTCTGATAAGTTTGATAAGATGAATCCTTCCAAGACAGACAAGCCAATTCCAGCTTCTTTCTTACACAAAAGACATGTACATATCCAGAATCCTGTCAATCCCATTGACAAATTTCCCCATCTTTTTCCTAAAGAAATTGGACAGTCTTCCCAGAGACCTTCAGAAGAAAGAGTCACCCTTGCCTCCTTGCTAAAAGAATCTGATAAAGAGCATGAAACTCAAGTCCTTCCAGTCTATGAACCCCTAGAAAGTCAGTTTACTAGATATTCTTCTCCAGATCTCAGTGGGATGGGTAAACTTCCAGAAACCCATTCATTTTATCCTGAATGTCATAAAGAATGGAATATCGATAATCTCAGTATGGGGAAAATTAGACAAGTGATTGATCAAATGATGACTGAGTATAAGCTCATGTTTGTCAGAGGAAAATCTGAAGTTGAAGCATGTAAAATAATGATTCAATGCTTCACCGGAACTTTGGCAAGATGGTGGGAAGTTGAGACTTCTCCAGCTTTGATTAAAAAGATGGAAGAAGAAATTTTGAAAGATGAAAATGGAGATATCATTTTTCATTCAGATGGTACTCCTACAAATAACATGATTGGAGCTGTAACCTCCATGATTGAAGAACATTGGTGTGGCACTAAGACTGTTGTCTCAGACAAAAATGAAATTATTCTGATGAATCTAAAATGTATGAAAATGAGCCAGTATGAAGATTTCCATCGAGATTGGATGCAGAGGATCTTTCTAGTGAAAGATCCCAAAAATCTCTTGTGGAAACATGTATATCTTGCAGCCTTGCCTTCTAAGTTGGTAGACATTATTAAACTGCAAGAATCTTTTCAATTGCCTTTTGAAGTTTACACTTGGGGAGAAATCTATGCAATTATTACAAAGGTACTAGTAACTCTGTGTACTAGTTCAAAGATGAATAAATCCTTAGAGAAGATGTCTAGACTGCCTGACAGCAAATCCTTTTGCAGTAAGTATGGCATCACTATTGATGATCCCTTAGTTAAAAGAAGAAAGTCTAAAAGAAAGGAAAAAAAGGCTCTGAAAAGAGAAAAATTTGTCAGCAGACAAAATAAGAGGAAAATTTCCTCAAAGCCAGAACAGGAAAAAGACCAAGTAATGGTGATAGTGACAGAATGGGATCAAGGTCACCAAAGATAAATCTTGAGGACTATTCCAGAAGATCAGGATTGGGCCAAGTATAGAGATGAATGGAAGCCTACTTGGCAACTCAGAAATACCAAAGTGCTAGATGCAAATTTACAGAACCATATAGACCTCCAGCATCTTATGCCTGAAAGACGAGTATACCCAAAGGGAAGTAAATGGATACACGACATGGTATATTCAAAAAGTATGGTTGCATCATATGAGGCTGAACAATCATTATCAAATTATTTTCTTGACATTTCAGTCATCTGCACAGAAGGGAATGACAGACGAAGAGTCTATCACAAGTACTTGGTCATCAATAGAACCAAAAACCCTGAATGGACTAGGACAAATTTCAATCAATGGCCAGGAAATAATCCTGATCTAATATTTTTTGATACCATTTACAATTTCTCAGGGTACAAAAAGTTATGGTGGGACCTTATGAACAAAGATGGTAAAAATGAAACCCACTATACCAAACTAAAATTTGGTGCTACATGGATTATGCAGGGAAACCAACAACCTAACTGGTTACAAGACTGGTGGACTGATTATGGGTTAAATAAAACTGCCATTGATCCAATATCCTATGAATCTTATTTTCACAACGAATGCACTTGGTGTATTGATAATGGGATTGGTGAATGCTTTCATACACCCTGTCAAAAAATTGGGGATCTTCGTTGGGTAGAAGATTCAAAAATTTTAATGCAGCACATGAGACAGCATAATCAGTGGTTGATTATGACTAAAATTAAGCACCAAATAATTTTGAATAAACCCATGATAGTCAAGAGAATCTACACCAAAGCATGGAATGACACCACTTATCAAAGGTACAGATTTCCTGGAATAAAAATCTTAGATGATCCTGCAGAAAGTGGTTCTCGTGGACTCCACTAAACAAAAGTTTCCACTTTGCACTATCTCCTAGTCACGGGATTAAAGTGACGAATTTTTCCTGAGGACTTTTCCAGTAAAAAAGTATCCTCTGTGTAAATATTTGTAATAGTTTCCCCGTGGGCCTTCTGTACTAAACAGGCATCCACTTTGTATCTGGCACCCACATGTCTGCGTCCGGATGAAGGAATCTCTGTGTGGATGTCGCTTCAGCGTTACCTGAAAATAATGATTCCTTCTCCACGTCCTTGTCCTCGCCAGATCCGAATTGATTGCTTGTCCCCCCTCACATCCTATATAAGGAGGGTAAGGCTCATTCAATCGGGATCGGGAGTTAGAGTGTCTAGAGTTTTGTGTGTTTAGAGTCAGAGTCTATTTTCTTCCTGCTCTACATCTGCAAGCTCCAAGCTTGATCTACTTGCATCACGGAGAAGTGGCTCAAGTTTAGAAGTCGATCTGAGAAGCCTGCGCATCAGTGTGCTCGACACTAGTGAGAACCTAAAGTGGCCAGATCATTAGTGTGTGTGATAGTCTGTGTGTTTTATTTTCTTAGACTGAGTTTGTTTTCAGCTAGGAAGCCTCAAGTACGCTATCTCATTTATTGAGAAGTAATCTCTGGTAAATGCCGAAACAGTGAATCTCAGGAAAGAAATCAGAGTTCATAAAATCTATGTAATCAAATTATGAAATCAATAAAGAAAAGAGAATTATTTCGCATTCTTTGAGTACTTGGAACTCTGAGCTTTATATTGTATGTTGAGGTAGTATCTGTCTCTCTCATGTTCACTTGAGGTTTGCCAGAGGTTCGCGAAAACACCTAGAGACGCCAACGCTGTTGAAGGCAGGAGGTCGTGTTTAAGCCGTCAGAGCGTGACAGTGGAAGTAGGTTCGTGTATGGGTTCGTGTAAAGGAATTTGAGAGATCAAAGACAGAAAAGAGACTCAACAAGGCCAGTCTACCTGTTGTTGTTGTTGCAAGCTTCGATCAGTGAATCCCCTGCCTCAATAGTATGGTCTTCAGTACACTTAAATATTCCACTCTTTCGTTTGTTTATTCAAAATGTGAGCAATTATTGACTTTCACGTTCGATTTTGGTTTTACTTTTCAACTCGAGGGTGACTATTTTTTTTTTTTCTCAAGTCGGATGTTATATATATATATATATATATATCCTAGTCTTAAAAAGTAACAAAATAGTTTAGAATTTGATAAAGATTTTGAAAAAAATTGGCAAATATTTTATCATAATTTTGTTTTTAATTGTGTCCTAAAGATTTTTGATAGTGTTGAATCTATTTCTACTATCAAAAATGGATTCCAAACACTACAACTATCTAATTTTTTGAAATTTATTTTACCAAATTCCAGCAAAAAAAAATTGCCATCCAAACTATTCTATAGACAACTTATATATATATATATATGAAAAAAACAATATCACGTGGAAAGAACACGAAGTATCGTACCATTGCTCAGCCCGCATTTCTTTTCTTATATACGGTCGCTTCTTAGATTTAGTTTTAATCATGGAAACTAAATCTAAATTATGTGTAATGAAAACTTAGGACTGAAGCAACCAGTGGAGTTACCTGGTGACATAGATGCAGAGCTGGGTGCATGAATTATTTTCAGTTTTTAAATCTTTTGAGTTTCATATAAAAATGGAGTTGGAAAATAAAGTTCAATTTATTTGTAATATAGAAGCCCTAATTTAAAAAAAAAAAAATTTCTATTTCATAATTTGTAAAAGACATGAGAGAAAGAAGTTAAAAAATATGTGTTTTTCGTATATAATTTTTCAGATTTTTAATGTATAATTTTCAGTAATTTTTCAAACATATTCTATTGAATATGAAGAATTTTAATAGGTAGAAAACGAATTTATTTTTAATTAAATATATTATTTGATATTTTATGAATTATAATTGATTTTATGTTTGTTAAGTGGTTTGCATTTATTATAAATTATATTAGGTTTGATTTGTGGCTTGAGAAATTGTAATTTAGGGGTATTTAAGCTGTCAAAGTCATTTGAGGATGGCAAAGTCACCTCGGGATGGCACGGGCCTAGTCACACCAACACTAAGCAAATTAGGTTGAACTTGTCTCCTCCCCTAACACTAATGCAACAACCTCCATGAAATTTAATCTTGGGTTGCCTTTATCAACCAATTGTACTAGTGAAATTTGACATTTTTATAAATTATAATTAATATAAATATTATTAAAAAAAAAAAAAAACAATTCTTTTATGTTTCAAACTTATTGTAATAATTAAAAATATATAAATTTAAAATTTTAATAATTATATTTATATATAATTTTCAAATAGTGAGAAAATTGGCGTTTATTAAGACTGGATTTGTTTACACTTCAAAATAAATTCAAATAATTTCTCACTAGGAGTGTTTGAATCATGTTTTTGATGGTGGAAACGGATTCACCCAAAAAAATCTTGAATTTTGACAACTCTAACCTCGATTTATAAAAATCCCTATCGAATTTTATCAAAATCTTATCAAAATTTCTATAATTTTGAGAGCAAAAAAACAAATGGTTTAAACCACTGGAAAAAATCTATTATTATTAAATAATAATCTTAATAATCTTAATTGTTTACTTTATTATTTAATAATCTTAATTTTTATTATAATAATAATGACGATCACGGATATTCGTTGTAATTAAATTTGGTTTATTTTTAAGATTTTTTTTTTTTTAAATGTTATTTATATATTAAAAAAAAAGTGCCCAAAAGGCACCATAGTTTTGTAAGATTAAATAGTTTACAAAATTATAGGGTGAGAATCTTTCTAAATTTGAAATTTAACCTAGATATAAGTTGGACATTTAAAAAACATTTTTTTTCATCTTACAACGTTTTGAGAGCTGAGAAATGTTGAAGTTTTAGTATGGAACTAACTAATATTTGTTATGGGTTTAACAACTAATAAAAAAGTCATCTCATAAAATTTTATTAGAAACCTTAGTTTAAAACCGTGTTTATGCCCCAAGGGAGCACTTCAATTAGCCTGAGTACAAGATTGCTCGTCAATTCCTCTTAAACACAAGAAAGAAAACGAAACACAAATAAAAATTGTATTATATATAATTTTCAATTATACATAAACAACTATATGGTTTCTATATACTTCATTTCATGTTTTAAAGTTTTTTTTAATGTTTTAGGAGTGGATGGTGTTTATTTCTTTAATTTGAGTCTCTATGATTTCTATATACTTCATTTCATGTTTTAAAGTTTTTTTTAGTGTTTTTAATGAGTGGATGGTGTATATTTTTTTTAATTTGCATCAATAACTTTTTAGTTGATGGTTTACAAATCATAATTTATGTTATGATTAACTTTCACTGAAATCAAAGTTGGTTTATTTTTAAGTGAGAAATTAATTTAAATTTTTTTAAATTTAAGGTTTGATATTTATATTTCAAAAGAATTAAGAGAAGTGTTCCAAGATTATTATAGTTTTTTTAATTTAAAAGTTTAGAAAATTGCTAGCATGAAAATGTTTTCAGATTAAGGTAATTTAACATGGATATATGTTACACAATTTCACATAAAGTATTTTATTTTTTGTTTTTATTTTTATCTTAAATTGTTTTAGTGTCACAAAACTAACAAACTCTTTTATCCTACAATGTTTTGGGAGTTGACTAATGCCAAGTTTCACTATGGAATTCATGAAAATTTGTTATTTAGTTTAAAAACTTATAAAAAAATATATTGTGGAAATTTTATTGAAAACCTTAGTTTTAATAGTGCATGTTTTTTTGTTGAAGTTTGCAACAAGAAACCGTGAAATTGGCATCCAGAAACAACATCCTTGATCCTAGTGAAAATTAAGCACCTACACTAAGTGGGGCCCACAATTTCATTTTACAATTATTATAAGAAAGTAAAGAGGACATGTCTCTACCTTGAAATCCAACGTTCGATGCAATCTTTAATCCAGTCACTCCAAAGAGGCTTCTTCAATAAGTAGATCTTGCAATCAAAGACAAGACAAAAGAATCAAAGCATCTGCAACATATAATAATCAAGAAAAACTAAACCAACTTAATGATCAAGGAGTCTAAGTATTGATGTCATTCAATAAGCATAGGAACAACTCAATGAGAAAAAGAGATCCATATGTATTATCTTGAATGAAAAGAGTAATCTTATAACCTGATACCTTGACGTCGTACAGATTTCTCCTGGGGTCCTGAACAATCGTTCCTCCTTCGTTTGACATGCCTTGATCCTCTATGAATACCAGCATAGAGTTATGGACACAAGGGTGTGATCATTCTTATGCCAACAAAAATTTACTAGTGAAGAAAGTATGCACTCTTGGGAATTTCTCTTCAACAGTTACATTCACAACCTTAGAATTTATAATCTATAATCTACCCTTGAGACTGAAACTTGAGCTCAATTTATAGGGAAATGGAGGTAGTTTAAGTTCCATGAAGAGGGGGATGGATCCTCTCATGAAGGGATTTGAGCTCCATGGACCAAGGGATAAGATCCATGAGTGGAGGGATAAAGTTTCAACCGATCGCGCCTCTAGAAGCTTCCAGTTGGGAGAATATTCGACCAGCTAGGCTTCTAGATTTTACTTTTTATTTTATTTGAATTTTACGGGGATCCGGAGGTTTTAGTAGCAGAACGTGCGGGGGTTGCTGCAGTTTATAGACAAAGTATCCGCGAACCCGCAGGAAAAAGCTAGAAAAAGTGCGGAGGTAGACTTTTAAGGGTTTTAAAGAGATTTTCTCCAATTCCAAGACTTGGTTTAGGAACATTAGGGTTTTTGACTTCTAAGGGAGCACAATATAAGTAGTGATAGACCTATATAGACAGTCAAATTTCATGATGACAAAATAACGTGTAACAATACCACTTTTGATAATGACAAATTCCTCTTCAACCCTCTAGTTAAAGGTCTCCTTGGCTCTTTGTCTACCTTTTTTCCCTTCTTATCTTTTTCTGCCACATCAACAACCACACTTTTTCCTTTGTCAAGTGATACCAATGTACTTGATTTGATATTTCTAGCCTATGCTTGGCTTTTCAAGAGCTTCCTGTTCTTTTGTTCTAAAAGAGCCACCATGTAGTTGGCTTTAGCAAGCCTCTCCTTTAACTTAGCAATTTCAACATCCTTCTTCTCAAGGAGTTCCTCAGTTGTTTCAAATGTCTGGGATTCTGTTTGAATATCCTCAGAAGGTATTTTTTCCTTTCCTTGTTCTTCTTCACTTTCACGTGGACCTTCAACTGATGTCTCCTTGGTCATTAAAGGAGAAGATGCATTCTGACTGGCATCAAAACCAAAGGTGAGATTTTTAGATATGCTTCTTGTCATTTCCCTTTGACTTCCTTCAACAGTAGGAGTAGATTTTACTTTTCTAGATGAACCAACCTCCTGAGGCATTGAGGTTGAAGGTGATGAAATAGAAATTTTATGTACAAATACATCCCAAGGCATGCCAATAGTTGACAACTGATGGAGGATAATCATTTTAATTAAACAATGATGGAATATATAATGATAATAAGATAAATATATTTAATAAGAAGAACATTCAAATAATGTAAATTTAAAAATAACATTTTTAATATATAATATTTATTATATTGATTATGGTAAGAAAATGAATTAATAAATTTTTTTTTTTTGTTATTGATTTTATTTATTATTATTATTATTATTATTTAATTTTAAAATTAGGTTCAAGGAAAATAAATTCTATATATTTTTTATTTTAAAATATTTAGGGAATTATTGAACTCTGTAGTATTTTTTATTGATCTCTGCGGTGGTGGTCGAGTTATTGAACTCTGTGGTCTCACATTATTATTAAACCTTGCGGTCTCACTTAATATTGAACTCTACGAAGAGCATTATTTTGCAGTTAGGGCAATACTGAACGTTGCAGTCTTTGTTATTAGACTCTGCGGTGGTGGTCATGTTATTGAACTATGCAGTCTCGCATCATTGTTGAACCTTGCAATCCCACTCACTATTGAACTCTGCGAAGATTAGTGTTTTGTGGTTAGGGAATTATTGAACTCTGCAGTGGTGGTCGTGTTATTGAACTCTGTGGTTTTCACATCATTATTGAACTTTGTGGTGGTTGTATGATTGAACTTTGTGGTTTTCACATCATTATTGAACTCTGTGGTGGTCGTATGATTGAAATCTGTGGTCTCGCGTCATCATTGAACTTTGTGGTGGTCGTGTTATTGAACCCTGTTGTCTCGCATCATTATTGAACCTTGCGGTCTCACTCACTATTGAACTTTGTAGTCTCACATCACTATTGAACCCTACGGTCTATGTGGATCGTGTGAAGAGTAGTGTTCTACGGTTAGGGAAAAATTTTGCTGGATTTAATTGTGGTTCCTTGTTTAGGTCTAATATCACTCGACTCTATGGACATGATCCGCAGTTCTTTGTGAAGGCAGGGCTTTTGTTTATAACCAAGGTTTCAAGGGCTTCACTGGTTCTAAGGCATGCTTTGTGGAATTATTACATGACACATCATCCAAGGGATTCGATCTCACTGTAAGTTCTTCTATAATTCTGGTTCTACCAGTTGTTTGGAGGTGTGAATAGTAGTATGAGCACTTTTGTTAATATCAATTATTTCGGGTGTGTGGTATGAGTATCAAGGATCTATAAAATTTCGTACCACTTCTCTGATTTTAGAATCTCTGAAAAATTGTGTACTTGGTGTCGTTATTTTGTTACCGCGACTCTTATATCTCTATGCGGGTGCTAAGCAACAAAATCCCACTATATTCAAAGTTTCATTAATTTGATGTAGACTGTCAGAGCTCCTATATCTGTGTGTGGGTGTTGAGCAAGGAAATCCCACTAAAAATATTGGTCTCCGAGGCATAAATAAATAAATGTTGGGGCACCAACTTTGATTTATTTTGCGAGGGATTCGAGGGTTTGACGGATTTCGATCCTGGTGATTGAAACAAATATATCTATACATATATATCGACGGTATTATATTATAGAGGGCGGTTTTCTGCCATTTTTGTTCTGCGAGTTATTTGGAGGAATCCCCGATTATTATTTTGCGAGGTATTCGAGGGTATGACGGGTTTCATCCCTAGGGATTGAAATAGATATATATTTTTACATATGTATCTGCGGTCCTGGATTATAAGGGCATTCTTCTGGCATTCTGGTTCTGCGAGTTGTTTGGAGGAATCCACGATTATTATTTTGCTGAGGGATTCAAGGGTTTGACGGGCATTGGTTCTACTTTACAAATTCTAGCTAACAAAAATTTCTTCTGAAGTTCAATTTTGAGACAACAAGAGCAAGATTTATATCTTCCAAAGACTCAACCTCCAAGGTGCGGTGATAACCTCACATTGGTTCTGCTTTACAGGTACACAAGTTCTCACTTACTCTCCTCGTGTTAAGTTTTGTTTTATTACACTATGAATACTTCCCCTCATATTTCTAAGCCCCCCTCTAGCAAAGGAAAACCAAGTAAAATTACATTAGATAGTCTCTATGAGTACATTGAATCTTTAGAAAGACGAAGAGAAGAAAGAGAAAATCATTTTAAACTAGAACTAGCGGAAAGGCCTTATAACAACCACAAATCATTAGAAAATAAAATAACCACACTCAAAATTGAACTCCAATAAATGAAAGGAAAAATTCACACCTCAAAAAGCGATATTAAAAATGTAAAAGAAAAACTACATAATAGCTCAGCCCTAAATAACACAGAAAATAACATAGATATTAAACCCATCAAAGAGGAAATTAATAAATTAATTATTCTCTACCATGAGCGCCACAAATGAGCCTTAAATCTTATAGTTGTGGGTATAGAATAAAAAACCAATGAAAACACATTAGAAATAGTTAAATAAAAATTAAAAATAAAATCTCAAATTGAAACAACCTATCTCACAGAAGCAATAAGGGTCAGAAAGATACTTGAGAATAAACATAAACTCATCTGTGTCAAGGTCAATTGTCATGAACATAAACTAGATATACTCAGGAAATCCATAAGCCTAAAAGGAAAAAGAATCTTTATGAATGAAGATATTATTCCATAATACCAAGGTGAACTTAGGAAATAAGTCTAAAAGGTCAAGGATGCAAGAAAGGTCAGGAAATGGGCAATCATTAGGAATAAGAAAGCTATTATTAGAGATAGAGTCTCAAGCATGAGTGATAAATAGGGATATGCATTACTCCATATCCTCTTCTGGAACTGTCGTGGCTTTCCATGGTGTAAAATTCCTATGTTAATTTGGATCCCAAGTGATATTGACCTTATTCTCTTAGTTGAAACATGGGAGCATGATGAATCTAGGGTCCCTCACCTCGACGATTTCACTCTTTGGTATGGTTGGAATAAGAAAACCTCTCGGAGGGTTTTTGGTGGTAGAGCCTGCTATATATGGAACACTTTATCCTCTCACATCCAACTTCATAAAATCGACCCCTTCAATCAATACATTTTTATCGAATTCTCTGAGTCTACCACCAATAGGATCTTTCTTGCAATCTTCTATTTCACTCCCATCAACTCTACATCTTGTAAGAAGAACAACCTGGATAAGGATTGTCCTTTCAATTCTTTAGAAAAAGACATCTTCAACCTCAGAAATGATGGTAATATCCTTTTACTGGGAGACTTTAATGCTAGAAATTCTACTAACCAAGCCATTACATTAAGCAACAACTCTAACCTCGGCCCCTTATGGCTTTATGAAGATAGTAACTTAGCTAATAAATTCAATAGAAACTATGAAGACATTATCGAGAACTTATTCGGCACCAAGCTCCTCAAACTTTGTAGTTCCCAAGACCTAATTATTTATAACGATATTAACAAGTCGCCCCTCTCTGGCTAGATGACATGTTTCCATGTGTTGGGTAGCAGTGTCGTGGATTATGCAATTTCTAACATCCTCGTCCTCAACCATATTACAAACTTTGAGCTTCTTAATGGATTCGAGCCTAACTCTGACCACAGACCTCTGTCTCTATTGCTCAATCTTGCTATGCATACCACCCACATGCAGGAGACCAATGAAATAAAAATAGACATTCGCTTCAATAGTAGTAAAACCAACCTCTTCTTATGGGATTTAGAGAGGGATTTAGGCCCCGTGAATTACAATAATAACATTGATCAAATTTATTACCATTTCACTACTATCCTTAATTTCCAACACCATTACCAAGTTTTATAATGAGATTTCGTTTAAGGAGTCTAATATAACTTCCAATCCATGGTATGAAAAAGATTGCAAAATGCCCAGGAAAGCGATCAGAGACGCGCTCAATGAAATCATTAAGATGTAGAATATCGATATATACAAAACTATCATCAAGAGGAAGAAAATATCATATATTAATAAAATACAGGATTATCTTCTCCACCTTTCTAAAGTCGCGCCAATTGTTTTTTGGCGGAATGTTCTTGTCTGTAAAACCAAAGATAACCATTCTATCCCCTTAGAAAATTGGGACAACTATCTTAAGAAGTTGTATGACTCTCCGGATACTATGGGCACCACCTTAATCACTCCAATTAAGGAGGATGTATTCTCTTTTGACGACGTTGAGTCTAGTATTAATAAGCTCGCAAATGGGAAAGATAAGGATATTGAATGATATGGGCGGAAACGTGAAGCTGGGTTACACTTTTGTGAGAATCGGGGGTCGAAAATGTTTTTTGGGCAATAGTTCTGCCGAACATTTTCCAAAGTTCAGCCGAACTCTATAATAGTTCGGCCGAACTTTCTTAGAAAGTTCGGCCGAACTCGTGATTCCGTTTAGATTGACGGCACACTGACGGCGCGGGCAAACAGAATTTTTGTCGGAGATGGGAAAACCGACAACAAAAGTTCGGCCGAACTTCCAACAAAAGTTCGGCCGAACTTCCAACAAAAGTTCGGCCGAACTTTTACTTTTAAAATAGTTCGGCCGAACTATTTTCTATAAATAAATCGCCCGCGAATTTTGTTTGTTTACCGGTTTCATTATTCGCGGGAATTTGTGTCACTGTCGCTGTTGCTCCCGTCCACATTGTTGCTCCTCCCGTCGGCGTTGTTGCTCCTTTCATACGGGTATGTTCGACCTTAGTTCTGTGGTTTTTAACCGATACTTTAGTTCTGTTGCTCCTTTCATCGGGTATGTTCGACCTTAGTTCTGTGGATGTAATAATTTATCAGTAACGATCATTTGCCATGTGCTCATCATTGTATTATAAATTGTGAGGGTTACAGAAGAAAACTGTTTTTTAATGTTCGTGATTTACTTGTATGAGTATTCAATTACATTTAATTCAAAGTTTTAAAAATGTTCAATTGCTTAATGGATTCTAATCATCCACACCCAAATGCCCACTAATATGGGTTGGACTTCGGCTTTGACATGACCAAATTCCTTATACACAGACAAGTAACTGGCAGCTTGTAAATTTTGCATGAAACAGTGCCTAAATATTTTGTGTGACGTTCAATATTGTTAATATCCATCTCCGGGGTTGGGACTAGAGCCCAACTTGCGCTTATGACTCCTTTTTAGCTGCATGTGATCCTATGTATGGCTATGATCGGATTTGGTGTTCTTGTGAGATTTTGGCTGGATTATCTACATGTGACCGACCCCAGGGCTATCACTAGATGTGGAAAGCCGCCTTTCAGTCACTACGGAAATTATATTAATACTGTGTCTTGATAGTGTTTCTGTGCCCTTCCGTAGTAAATTGAATTCACCATCAGCCTTGTTCGATATCGAAAATTCAATTTTCTTCATTCTTTGATCACTCGGGCCTAGACGATAACCTGGTGTTCTCGGTATACGTGCACAAAGAGTTAACAAAAGGGCCGACGTGAAAACTGTAGAATCATTTCACCTTTTGCTGGTTTTATGACTATCTTAGAAAATAGAAATGACATAATGAACCCAAATTTCATGATAGGATGTATTATAAGAAGTTTACATAAACCAACCAGTGATTCACATGACTATCATAGGAAATATAAATAACATAATGAACTCAAATTTCTTGACAGCTTATATTATAAGCAGTTTACATAAGCCAACGAGTGATTCACATGACAATCATAGAAAATAGAAATGACATAATGAACGTGAAGTTCATGACAGGTTATATTATAAGCAGTTTACATAAACGCACCAGTGATTCAAAAGTATCTATTCTCTTTATTTAATATATTAAATGTACCCTCTGAAAACATAACAATAATAGTAATACTACACACCATTGAGTTAAACATGAAAAATAGATACTAAGTACAAACATACTCAATGATTTCATTACAACCTTTTTATGGTCATTAAATTCTATAATCACAACCAATTTAAAATTGTTTAGTTCTGTGGTTTTTAACTGATATTTTAGTTCTATTATGTTCGACATTAATTCTGTGGTTTTTAACTGATACTTTAGTTATGTGGTTTTTAACCGATACTTTAGTTCTGTTATAAATATGTCTTTCTATATTCCAAACTTTATACCTTAGCTGAAATCACATATATCTGCATTTTCTTTCAGGAATTTTGTAATCTTTCTTAGACTATCCACAATCTGCATACTTAATTTAGAAAAGCTAATCTCAACAGAAAACAGGAAACTGATGTAGAAAAGATGCGAAACCGAAATTGCATAGACCCAAAGTAATGTCATATAGTGTATAAAGTTTTAAATTGTTTTTATTATTTTTATTATGTGTTGGATGTGATTTTGATTGAAAATGTTTCTTTTTTATTTATTAAATAAAAAAAAAATATTAGAAAAATGATTGCTTTAAGCCTTAGAATTTACAATCAAAATTAGAAAAGGTATTTTTATCTAAACTATTTATGAAAAGTTTAATATTGTTTGATCTTCTCTACCATGTCCTTTTTACATATATCTAGAAAAATATTATTTGTACAGTTTCTGGTTTTTGTAACATTTTACTACCATAATCAAAATCTATAGAAATAATAATCTAACATTATAATATCTTGAAATGGAGCTAGCCAACTCAAATATAGTATTGAAAATCCCTCGCTAAGTTAGATGAGGAGGCTATGTTTACATATGGTCTTGAATGAGCATTTGGACTCTTTAGATATATATCTAAAGAGTCCAAAAGCTCATTCAAGACCATATGTAATACATAGCCTCCTCATCTGCTCTCTAAACTTTAATCATGCTTATGTATAACCTTGACTAAATGGAATACAATTTGCCTCACTACTTTTGTTAGAAAAATAATATGGATGAATATTGCCCACATGTCCAAAGTCAAATAATTGTACCAAAGTTTTAAATTGTTTTATTATTTTTAGTATGTGTTGGATGTGATTTTGATTGAAAATGTTTCTTTTTTATTTATTAATTAAAAAAAAAAATTAGAAAAATTATTGCTTTAAGCCTTAGAATTTACAATCAAAATTAGAAAATGTATTTTTATCTAAACTATTTATGAAAAGTTTAATATTGTTTGACCTTCTCTACCATGCCCTTTTTACATATATCTAGAATAATATTATTTGTACAGTTTCTGGTTTTTTTAACATTTTACTACCATAATAAAAATCTATAGAAATAATAATATAACATTATAATATCTTGAAATGGAGCTAGACAACTCAAATATAGTATTGCAAATCCCTAGATTAGTTAGATAAGGAGGCTATGTATTACATATGGTCTTGAATGAGCATTTGGACTCTTTAGATATATATCTAAAGAGTCCAAAATCTCATTCAAGACCATATGTAATACATAGCCTCCTCATCTCATATATAAAACTTCAATCCATGTGCTTAACCTTAACATTGACACAAATGGAATAAAATTTTACTCACTGCTTTATGATAGAAAAATATGCGGATGAATATTGCCCACATACCCGAAGTCAAAAGGGATAGATTAAAAAGGGATGGTTCGGTGATCTATAAAAGATAAATTAAAGAAGCATGACATATTAGTAATGCAAATTAGATATGCGTACCAATTATGTTCATATAACACAACAAATAGATGATTCAATACAAATGTCACATAGAAGTCATGTTTATCTCATGGAGCCTTCAACTTAAATTATATATCTAGCATTACATTAAGCTATAGAGAGATAAATAAGCTTGTTGAATAAATTAAACCTTCTTAATAATTATATCTTTAGTTCAATAAATAGATAATAATTTACAAGTTATATCTAGCTATATTTCATCTAAGTAGCTTTCAATTTAAACTTATATCTAATGTTAAATTATATAAAAGAATCATGATAATCAAACTTCAAAATACTATTTGAGCACAACTCAAAGTGACATATAATTTTCACATTATTGGAAAAACATAGTTACAGGAGTTCAAAACTCATGCATTTGAATAGAAAGTGGGTATACGAATGAGCAAGTAGATTTTTTCTAGAAATGAGGAAGTGAAGGTTGATAGAGAGCCACACAAAATTGCAAATTCATACCTTAAAAAAATTGTTAGATCATTTTAAAGAAAACGTGTCATATAATCAACTTTCATCGAAATATATGATAAACTCAAACCAATTTTATGAAAATAGTATACCATTTTTTACATTTCACATAATACAAATAGATAAATATTACTTAAGTACTGTTATAAAGATTTAACTACCCATAGAGAGATGGCCAAGTGATTGAGACAGGGCATCATCACAATAAAAAACCAAGTACAAATTGTAGTAATCCTAGAATCATGCTTTACATAAGGTAAAATTGGGGAACTCATGACTTGTACTATAGATAAAAAACATTTACCCCTACCAAAAAATATATGTTAAAAATTGACAAACTACATAAGTTTAAGCTTAAGGGGATATAATCCTTCTTGCCTTCCATATAGATAATGAAAATGATTGTTTCAAGTCTCATGTTGCTTGTCATGTTACTTTATAGACCTTGATTGGAAAGAAAAATAGGAGGGAAGAAATGTAAGAAATATAAAACATAATGAAACACAACGTAAGAAATAGAGAACATAATGAAACACACACATACATATCTCTAGACAATCAACACAATTATTTTCCTAGGAAATCCTTATATGGGAGACAAGCAACCCTAAAAAGTAATGATGCTCTAAACTCCTTTTTCCCTAGGAAATCCTTATGGGAGAAAAACAACACTAAAATGTAAACATGCTCTACTCTCTCTTTTCTGGTATGGAAAATATGTAAGTACAAAGAAAGAGGTAATCTATCTAGAGTTAGCTAAGACTTTTGGCGTGTAAGGTTGCTATAAAAACTTAACTTCATACATTTTTCTCTCTAACTTCACACTCCTAGTTGTATTTTCAACTATGGAACAAAATACAATAACACAAAATGGAACTCTTATTCCTCCTAGTGGCCAATTATTTAACATAGCGTGATAGCCAACTAGGTGTAAGATTTGACTCTGTCAACCATTAACGAGGTTTGTGATTTTAGATCTTTTAGAGTCTTGTTAAAATTCCACATGTAGCTAGCTTGCCATGCATGAGTAATGGGGCTAAAATGTCATTCTCTCGTACCATGGTGGTCAACATGATATAGGTCAACTTACTAAAGGCATAAATTTTGAATGAACTTCATTTGATGTTTTTCTTGCACCATTGGATATATATCTTTAAGTGTAGAATAATGGTCAAGATTTCGGCACAAGGAATAATCGTTTGACCCCCAAAAATGTCATTTAATACCTCAAAATGACTCCAAAAGGTTTTAGATCCAAATTCTCCACCCACCATTAAAATGACCCTACAAGTTGATTCTTTCAGTTTTTTCACTCTATAAGCATCAAAATATATGACAAATAATATAATTATCCAATCTAGATCATTATTTAATAATTTATTAAAATTATGAGTAAGATATACATCATGGAATTTAAATAAATAGCGTTAATTCATTGAACACCCTTGTACATGTTCCTTGTTGATACTTTGAAAGTAATATGTTTTGAAAAATAATTTGTTTATGGATTCTATTTTCCACATTCTCTCAACCATATCAAAAACCTTCTTATAATATTTGAAACCTAAGGTCTTTCCCATACCAAAGTATGTTCTTTTAAAACATGTTTTCTTGGTGATATGGGTGATTTAGAAATGAATGGGAGAGAGAAATTCCTCATTTAATATGTACAATATGTTTGGTTCATGCCACTAAGCCAAGAATTTTAAATTCAACTGACTTTTAATATAACCAACTAAATCCTGCAAAAAAAGATAAAACAATTTATGTTAGGGTTGTGGATTCAAGCATTGAAACAACACACCATGATATTTCAAATTTAAAAATAACGGTTTGAGTCCTAGGTAGCTTAGAAACCTATTTGTTTTCAAAATAAGGATGCACTCCCATTTGATTCTCATGATTAGGTTGTAATCATGAGGCTCTCGCTCAAGAGTGGACCTTCCCAAAATCTTGTGACGTCTTGTCACAAAAAAAACCATCAAACTAAAAAACACATCATGCAAGAAACATAGCTCGCTGACATATCATTTTTCTCCTTCAAAGAAAAAAAATTCACATCATGTGAATATCTCCATGTACTCTTACATATTGGTGTACAAAACCATCAACCAAACACAAGTCAACAAAACATGCCTCTTCAAACAACTGACTCTCAAGTCAAATAATAGCTCATGTACAAATTTCCATATTTGTTGCATTTAAGTGTCAACATAACTCTACTTTCAACTTCTTTCTTCATGCAACATGCACCATACTTTGAATTTTCAACGAAATTCATGAAACAACAAAATACATTCAAGGCCTTAATTAGATAAGAAATCTAACCATCTGTTAGTAAACCATTTCAATGGCGCTTGTTTTAGTTTCACTTCATCATCATGTGAATCATCCTGACCCTCATCGATTATGGAATCCTCTTTTCCATTCTTGTCGTTATCTCTTTCCACCTTCTTCAAATGTTGTGGATGACTTGTTGGATACAAAGTCTGACACTTGTCTACAAGGTGACCTTTCTTATGGAAATGAGTAATAAACAATTGCATCTTATTTTCAACATCATTTTCGTTGTCCAATGGGCCTTTGACTTTTTGGCTCATTTATTTAGAAATTTTCAATGTGCATGGATATCTTCTTCCAACATCTATAAACATTATGATTATTCAAACCACAAAAGGAACATGTGCAAGTTCTTTTCTATATCTTATGTGAATATTTACCATGTTTATCATAATCAAAAGCAATTTGATTAAAGGAAAATTTATACCTTGAACATTCACCGTTGTCGCCTTCTTGAGGAGGTGAATTTGATGAGGTAGTGGCTCTCCTCTGAATACTAGCAATGAATTCAATGACTAGATAGAGCTTTCAACATCATCTTATTTTACATTCTCATTAGTTGCATGATTATTAACATCTTCTTGCAAAGTGGGTGTCAAACTTTTCCATTCATCATGAACACAAACTTCACAAGCTTGAGGTAATGAACACGAAATAAAATTCCTTCTTGGAACAGCTTCATGTGCCTCCTTGGCTTTGGAGCATTCTCCATCATGTTTTCAATAACCAAGACCCAAATAATTAGGCCCTTCCTCAACAACATTTGGCTCAACTATGCCTTGTACTCAACTATGCCTTGTACATGTTTGTCTTTAACCCTTTACTTTCATAGCACATTTTCATAAAAAATTTGGACCTTATTCCTCTAGTGTGTTTCTCAAAAGCATGTACACATTAATTTTGAGAGGAAATTGAAGACAGAAACCAATAGCTAATTCTTCTAACTAACCTTGACTAAAATGAGCTAAATTGTACTTTGATACCAACTTGATTTGAATATGGACAAACTAGTTTTGTTGGGCTATCTCCCTCATTAGTTAAATAAAAATGTGTTTAGGATCGTCTAAAGTTAGCCAATTGGGAAGGAGTTTATGTGTCAAGATTTAAGTGTATTTTGTGAGAAATTTATGAGTTAATTAGCTTTTAAAAACTCATGTGTACAACAAATAAAATGAAAAATTTTTATTTAGGAAATTTTTTTCCCTCAATCCAGATTCCGATCATTGGACATGTAAGAGGAAGAAAGAGGGAATTCACTTTTCAAATTCTATACCTTGTCTAAACCAAAATAAACTAGAGGTTTGGTTTTCAAATACATTCACTTATTTGGAAAATTTCTAGCTACCAAAAGTCCATATGCCAATCTACCTCCCAAGAAATCCATTTAGTACACCACTAGTTAGTTTTTTGTCTTCCTATATTCTTTATCAACCTCTTCTAGTGATTCTTGAAAGGTGGATACTTAAATCCTTCCTAAAAATTTGAGCTCTAAAACGAGAAGACATACAAGGTCATTTTAAGTCATTCTTCTATCCAATTATAAAAACCAAGTGAATATTTCTACATATTGATTTATGTTCCATAAACTGTACAATATATGTGGAGTTGCCTCGCCCTAAGCGATATGTTTAACAACATAATAATAGAGAAACAATTACTGACGTCACCAAAAGATGTAGCCCCAACTTTGCGTGACATGTACAATTGAAGATCTTATGGTAAGCAGTGTGAGAAGAGAGTCATGGTCACTGAGTTAAGAAAGAGAAACAGTTTGGTATGACAACCTTACTTGTGATAGGTCTAGCTAGCAGACTACCAAATTACATGGTAATGGCATTCAAAATGTGAAAATTCCCATTTCACTTGGAAATAAGATGGTAGAGAAAGGTATAGATCAAAGGAGATATCCATCTATGGTAAAGAAATCAAATAGTTCTATCAATTCCACCTTGCAACTCTAAGAGACATTGAATTAAATTTCATCTCAAGACAGGGCTTTGGGAGGACACTCTCAAAGCCAACCTTCTTTATGGCTTTGAAACACATGGTAAGTATCAAGACTTAGAAACCTTATTTGCATAATTTTTTCTAGCATGGACCTTAATGTCATAGCCTTCTTTTGCCTAAAATGAATGCAAATTTCCTTGCAATTTGTCTTGCGACATTCATAATTCATGCTCATGGAACATGATTGTGTTGCAATTGTGATAACATCTACTGTATGCAGAAGCTAATAAAAAATGATCGAAAATGACATTTTTGCTTTGTTTTTTTGAAGATTTAAGGAAAATTACACCAAGTAGCTTCCAGCCTCATATGACCATCATGTCAAACTCATCTCAGGATATTGTCCAAGTAAGAGCCACTTAAGCAAGCAATCTAGTATACATGACTCTCCAATTTCAATTAGCAGCAATGACAGTTCTAAGTATGGTGCAAACATTGCTCCAAATCCTCAATGGGGCATGTTTGATGACAATAATTTGGGGAGTGAGAGAGGGAGATGGTAGGAGAAAAAATTCAAGGAATCCACAGGAAATTGAAAAATATATAACTAATAAGGTGGAAGACACTTTGTAACCTAAGAGATAAACCTGTTAGGAAATGGGTGAAGTTGGTATTACACACCCAATTGGATAACCTCAAGGAGAAAACATTTCTCCCACTTTATTTGTTGGCATAACCTAGTAAGTGTTATTCACTAGCATGTATTTTGTAAAGGCCTTGACCTAGTTCCCATTCAACTCCATCCACCAGGTTGTAGAGGATTCCAAGCCTAATTTCATGAAAATTAAGTTGGGGATGATCACATTGACCTGCTTGATGACGTGTCTATGAAGATTAACTACCTTGAACTATTTTTTTGCGTAGGAAAAGAGACACATTCCCATGTCTGAGCATGAAAAATTTCTTTGATATTGTTAATGCCTCTAATGTTTACTTCTACAATTTATATAGGTAGAGTCTGTAAAGGGCCAGGTAGCCTCTGGATCTCATCTTTTATGAAAGGCGACATATCTAGTAAATTCCTCTACAGTCAATCTCTAGAATGGATCTAAATAGAAGTTCTTCATTTTAATATTCATGAAACACAACAACTTTAAAGTAAACTATGTACATGTGTCATTTCTCCAACAAACTAAAGTGTATAAGTGGTAAATTTTATACCAAGTGTGCTCCCACCATGTAAAGCGCAATTTGGTGAACTTATCATTTTTATAATTTCTTTTTCGATTAAATTTAGTTTCACACATGATCAATTATTGCTTTGAAAGTTGTGTTCTACATAATTTGTGTACATTAAATTACAAATTGATTTTTTGAAATCTATTTTGTGTAAATGTCGACCAATAGATATATATCATGGAGGATGAACGACGAAGATCAGCCGAATCCCATATGGAGGTTCAGGGATCGGGGGATGTTCACGGTATTTAAATATAATCTTAAATCTCCATACATGTGTGTACATATGGAATTGATTTTTTATTAACTATGTGAGTTAAATTAGTTGTTAATAAGTTTCATATTTTAATTTTTAGGAGGTAAGAGGAGAAGGGTTTCTACTCCATCCATGGAGCGTGGCCATGGTTCAACCGGTCGAGGTATGAGTGGTAGTAGGTTGCATGAAGGGGGTGATATTTATTCCCCCGAAGGTCAATCAACGGCTACTGGTCTCAATAGGGTCATTTTGGGTCTGGTTCTCAGCAACATCATTCTGGGTCTGGTTCTCAACAGGGTCATGTTGGAGAAGATGTTAACCAACAACATCAAGGTTGCCATCAATTTCAATATTTTTTCATTAAATTTGTACAACTTTTTTTACACGTGTTTTTTCTAATATATGAAAATTTATATATATTGATGTAGAGGCCGAAAATGTTCGAACTAGTGGTCAAAATAGACGCAGGGCAACCCGCTACATTCAAGAAGAAGGCTGTCAACCCAATACAACTTATCCGGCCGAGATTACTGATATACCATGGGAAACCAACATGGCGGAATGCACCTTACAAAGGTGTGAAAGACTTCATGCAAAATTGCAAAGAGATCTCGTGGCTTTGTCTCTACTTGCTGAGAGTCGACAAAGCCTTGAAATAGTTACACATTCATTGGGTACAGAAATCTTGGGCCAACGACTGATTCATTTGTAGAAATGATGAGAAAGAGAAAAGAAACAGTGATGGGTCCCAATAAATGGGAGGACGTAAAACAAAAAGTTACAAAAGAAGTGGCCAAGTCAATGTTTAATTACAAGGAAGGGACAAAAAGAAAAATGTTGAAGGTGCAGTATTTCAAGCACTCAGACATAGCTCGTTATTTGTATGATAGGCACCTTGCGGCCTATGGAAGGCTTCCATGGAACGATGAGGTTCCTATTTATTTTGCACAAATGTTTTATGCATAATTTTTTTTGGATATGAAACCCAATTACAATGATCTTCCTTCAGAATTTTTTGGCCCGAGGAAAGAACGATTATATGACCGTAAGGGCGCTAAGCGATATGTGGATTTTCCTCGCCCTGAGCTGCCATTGGTGAGTTGATCGTTTCGAGTCGAAACTTTGCGATCAGAGATGGATGTGACTTCTCAAATAAGTCGAGAAGCAAGAGATGTTATGATCGACAATGTTCATAGCGGATTGGGTGGAGTTGATCTTTGTTTAAATCGACAAAGAGCACGTGAAAATGCACGTGCCAATTTTGTTTATTGTACAGATGAGGAGATTGACAACATGAATGTTGAAGATCTCCAAACATATGCAAAAAATTTTCGCAATGGTTTGCAAGACCTAATTTTTCATGAGGAAGAGGGCACCGGAACAGTATGTGTTAGTGACCTTAGGGTTTGAAATTATTTTTACATATACATGTGTACAATTTGTAATAAATACATGTGTATGTACATGTACACATTTATTTTTATGTGTACATTAATCTAAAATAAATGTATGATTATGTGTTAAAACACCATTTGCAGTTCTCACACGTGATGCGTGACGAAAATCTTAATATCACGTTCAGGACCTCTGGTTCAAACAATGCAAATGGGTCTGACCATCAAGATATGTTGGCAAATGTTTGTGTTTTTTAAGTGACTTTAAAATAAATAATTGTTGCCACACATGTACATGTATGTATATATATAATTTGATAAAATGTTTTAACAGGTACCGATTCCGTCTGATGTTTTTGGGATGGCGGTACCTTCTTCTTCCTTGGGAGATGTACCTTCTACTTCCTTGGGAGATGAGCCACAAGTATGAACAATTTTTCACAAGTTTAAAATTTATGTTTAAAAGTTATATATATATATATATTATACCTCAAAAAGTTCCATTAAAAATTGAGATATATATATATATATATATATAGAGAGAGAGAGAGAGAGATCTATATTTTGAGTTATTTAAAATTTTTTGAATTTAAGTTCCTATAGAAGATTTCTTTAATCCGCGAACTCTAGCGACGGAGATAGGAACATCCACAACATTTGAACAAGTTGTCTTTAGTTCCTTTTTTTAATATTATTGAAATTAAGTTTATATATGTACACATGCATTTTCATTTGAAAGTTTTTAATATATATATATATATATATTTAACTGTACATGTATATTGTACAGTTTACCGCTGCAGATGTTCCTATGGGAGAACTTGTTCATCAAATGGAGAGGGAACCTTATGAGGTATTGCATGATTTTTTTGTTATATTTTGTTTTTTACATGAAGTTTTAGATATATATATTCTCATTCATTTTTAAAACATCAAATTTTAATGTTCAAGTACATGTGCATTGTGTATGTAGGTTTCCCATTCACATGATAGGGCGTGGACTGAGACCCTAGTAGGGAAGACGCTAGATCCGTCTCTATTTTATGGACATGATTTGTAGATTTGATTTCAAAATTTAGATGGTCTTAAAATTTGTTAAACTTGATACAGTTTGATACTTGTGAGATTTACAAATTTTGGACATATTTTATTACATTGTTAATATAATTTGTTTTATTTAATTTTTGGATGGTTTTAGTACTTTTGGCATGTGAATGTGAAGTAATGTTGTCATCTATAAATTAATGTTGTCATCTCAACTACATTTGGCATGTTATGTAATGACATGTGTTATAATTTGTTTTGTTTTTAAAATTTAAGTTTTGGATGCTTGGAGTACATTTGGCATGTGAAGTAATGTTGTGATCTATATTTTTTTGTTAAATTAAAAGCTAAAAGTTTTGGATGGTTTCAATCTACATTTGGCATGTGATATTTAATGTTAAATTTTTTTGTTGGATAGTTGAATTATAATTGGCATGGCATGTGAAGTTTTTAAAACTCAAGTTTTGGATGGTTTCAATCTACATTTTGCATATGATATTTAATGAACTTTAAATGTTTAATGTTTTAATGTTGCACGATATGTAATCAAAAGGTTTTTAAACCTTAAAGTTTTGGATGGTTTCAATCTACATTTGGCACATGTGGTATATAATGTTAAATGTTTCTATTGGATCTAGTTGAACTATAATTAGCATGACATGTGAAGTAACGATCTATATATAATCAAAAAGTTTTTTAAATTCAAGTTTTGAACGGTTTCAATCTACATTTCGCATGTGATGTTTAATGTTTTAATGTTGCATGATATATTATCAAAAATTTTAAAATTTTAAAGTTTTGGATGGTTTCAATCTACATTTGGCACATGTGGTATATAATGTTAAATGTTTCTATTGGATAGTTGTTCACTATAATTGGCATGGCATGTCAAGTAATGTTGCACAAATCCCTTTTGGATGGTTGAAGTACATTTGGAATTTTAAGATTGCTTTTGATTTCTCCATGTAGTTTTGTTTGAATGAAAAAATTTCCAATAGGAAGAACATAGCTTTTCAATGCAACTAACCATGTATCAATTGAGCTCTAATTAAAAAAAGAGTTTAAAGAAGTAGATATATGTACAAATTATCCCTTTAATTTTGATTGGAAATATAAGTCTAGTACATATATATGTTTGTTGAATTTGGGTCAATGTCGTTAATGCACTCAAATAGGTAGCCTTGTTGATTTATTTACATTGTGGAAAATTTTTACCAGAAAATCCAACTAGTTTTTTATCAATGCACATAGAAAAACTACTTGGAACAATTAATTGTGCATTCTAGAACATATCTATCCAATACAAGTAATATTTTTCATCAATGCACATTGAACATATCCGATCATTGGACAAGCAAATTTTGTACTATATTTTCAACCAGGATTAGAGATGTGGGTCAAATCCCACCAAAAGTCGGAGAAGTGCTCCGAGTCTCTTGTCTGAAAGGAATTTTCGTACAAAACTATACTACAGATGATTTATTTACATTGTGTCCATACTTTTTACCAGAAAATCCAACTAGTTTAAATTCATCAATGCACATAGAAAAACTAGTTCCAGTTAATTACATTCTAGAACATATATATTGAGTACGTAAATAATTTTTCATCAATGCACATAGTAAAACTAGAACAATTAATTTCATTCTAGAACATATATATATATATATATATATATATATATATATATATATCCAATACATATAACATTTTTCATCAATGCACATGTATAGAAAAGCTACTTTCAGTTGATGCTAGAGCACGTGCTTGTACCAAAACAATTTGTACATGTGCAAACACTTACACAAATAACATAAGCAGCTCAATTTTTAGTTGAGTACTGAAAGTTATAAAACATATTTAATCCAAAGAGAATAAATTGTTGGACAATTCACTCAAAAAAATTATAATGGAATTCCATCTTCAATAATCCGTTCATGATCGGATTTTGACATTTTCCATCTCTTAATTTTTGATTTTTTCTTTGATTGAACTTCTATCAACTTTATGCGTGCTGCACACACCAAGTGACTATATTGACAACTTATGGAATCAGGTTCATAGTCTTCAAAGTAAACAAAGTCTCCACTTTGATGAGTTTGTCTGAAAAAATAACCTTTCAGTATAATAAACCCTCTGTTATATTGAAATCCGTAATCATTATAGTTTTGTAATAATTTCATTTTTCGTTCAGTGCAATGCATCAAATAATACTTCACATTTTCATCGTTTTCAATAGGTGCAATTACAGCAAAAACATCTCCTGCAAAATAAAATAAACTTAACAAAATTATACATATTTAAATTTATTTCTAAATTTTTAAATCATTAGAAAGTAATTCAAATTTTACCTTCTCTAACAAGATCAGAAACTCTATCACCATCGAATGATATTGTAGTTTCCTCTGATTACATTTCTTCAAACATTGCAACAGACATTTTTTCCCTTTGTATTTAGCTTTGTATGTTTCCAATCATTCACATACATTTTGTTTTCACAAACGTCATTGGATTTTGTGTTGTCTATGCAAACATCACAAAAACAAGAATATTTTCTTTTATCCAATGCAAACACATTTCTGAACGACTTTGCTTGAATTGAATGCAATTTTCGAGTCCCTTTTATTGTTTCAACGTCATTTCCAATTGATCTATCTACGTCTTCGATTTCAATATGCCAGAAAAACCTTTATATGGAAAATTAGAAGAAGAATTTGTAAATATCATATCAAAATACAATCAAAGATAATCATTGCATGAGAAATGTACAATGTTTAAAATTAGATTTCCAATATAAATTAAATTGAATGTACCTTCGCACTTCTCTTGATGGGTTTCTCTCATGGATTAGAGCAACGATGCACCATTGAACAACTTCTTCAGCGTTCACAAGTCAGCTTGCAGAGTGGTTCATTTGATATCTTCGAAGTGCTCGTTTTATGCATGCTCCTACACCGTCATGTTCTCCTTTCCCATGGCCAGTCTCAAAGAAATTCCAACAATGTTTAATGTAGGTTTTCTTATGAATACAACACAACCAAAAGAATGATCGTGCAGATTTGAATTGACCTGCGCATCCGTCTGACCATATCTAATGTTCATTGAATGTTATTCCACGATTTTTCAATGAATCATAAATTTTTCCAAAACAATGTTGTACAAAACATGTATCATGTGTATGATCGTCACTGATATAAAAGTGATATTCTTTAATGATATGTCGATTTTCACTCGTGCTTTCTATATGAACGACATTTTGTTCAGCATGTCTATATAGAATATGGACGAGCATGGAGACTTGGTCAGAATGATAGTATTCACTCTGAATTTCTTTTTGTGGAACAAATGTGTAGTTTTCTGCAAAATCAATCACTGACAAAATGGTCCCCGGTGGAAAAAATTCACGAGATTTTTTGAATTGCAAGTCTTGCCATCGAGCTCTATGGGAATGCTTGGTGTATTTGTAAATTTCTGCCTCAAACTTTCTCAAAAAGTCTATCAGAAAATTTTCGTCTTCTCGTAATTCGATTCTTTTAACACTATTTGCACCTTGAATCGATGAACCGATATATTCATATCTCTTCCATTTCACTTTCATGTTGGACAATGATTGATCATTTATATCAATATGATATTTGTTTTGAAATTTAGTCAAATTTCCATAATCATCGCATTTTTTACCACCAACACATTTCTTTTTGTAAAATAGTTCATCGCTTTCTCTTTCACATAGAATTTGAGATATGAATTCACGGATAGTGGAAGGTGGAGGTGAATCCTTCCATAATGTTCTACCGAAATCAAGGAATGTGTCATAATATAACTCAAATTCCACATGATAACGGCAACAACAAGTGTCGCGTACGGTGATAGGTCTTACATACCATGGTTTTTGTTGAAAAAAAGCACTGAGTGAAACATGAATTTGACGATTCTCTTCTTTGAACTTGTTGAATAACTCTATCTGAGTGGTTTCCAAGAAATATTTTTCATGTTCTTCGCGTTGATTTCGTGCTATTCTTCTTCGCATCACATGCCTTGCAGTTGGTGAAACACGCGAATTGTTCTTCCAATATTCATATATTATTTTTTTAACATTTTCTCCAAGTCTATCTTTGTATGGTTGCCTACAAATAGCTCTCCAACAAGCGAGTTCATCACTTACATCTATTTGCAGCTGAAATTTCCGATGTTTGTGCAAAGTTTTTTGCGAGGTTCCCAGTGCTCGTGCCATAGATGTTACCAAACGATTCTCTTGAGTACTTGATGAAACCATTGCCATTTGTATTCATCTACGTACAATTGAAACATCTTTCTCTCTAGATCTCTTAATTGACTTTATAGCACTACTCATATTTTTTATCACATCTTCCTTCATTTTTTTATCTTTGGTTGATTTTCGAATACCCAATAGTGTCGTAGCTTCTTTTAATTTCCTTAATGATAGGAGACCTTTCAACATTTGAGCCTAAATTGTCACCCGCTCATTTAAGAAATACTTTTCAAAAATGCAGTTAACACGATATCGTATAACATGGTCAAGTTTTTTATCTCCATATGTGTGAGTGTCAACATTTTCTAACATCTCATTATCGATAGTGATTTCATCTGTACATATTCGAAAAAATAGTACATATTCAATAAATAACTAAATTAATAAATATATCTATAATTTCAATGATATGTGCATGTGTTTAATATATATATATACCTTGTGATTCAATTTCTTTATTTGAATTTCTTTCAATATTTTCACCATCTTCAGTCATTGGTTTAATATCTCTTTCAAAATTTTGTATCTCATCATCAATGTTTTGAGGAATATCTCTGTTTGTTTACATTAAACAAAATATTTTTCAAATTAGTTCATCAAATAAAAATTAAGCTTCACATTTTACATTAGGAAAATTTTAAATATATCAATAGATCATAATATTTACATTTGCATACCTGCTTCAATTTATGCTTGAGGTTGATTTTCTTCTTCAATATTTTGAGCAATATCTCTGTCAGTTTACATTAAACAAAATATTTTTCAAATTGGTTCATCAAATAAAAATTAAGCTTCACATTTTACATTAGGAAAATTTTAAATATATTAATAGATCATAATATTTATATTTACATACCTGCTTCAATTTCTGCTTGACATTGATTTTCCTCTTCAATATTTGAGAGGGTTTCTAACTTTCTTTTGCGAGATTGTCTCGTCTCTTCTCTACGTTCCTTAGGGTCTCTTTTTCGATCATATTTTCTCGACAAGTTCTTCGATTTCCCATGATAATAGGGTATGAAGTTCAAAAAATTTCCTTCAAAAAATTACATAATAACTTGATTACAAAAAATATCACAAAAGATTTAATTTAAAAAAATTCAGTTTAAATTTTTTGCAAAAAATACATACTCCAATCTAAAACACTTACTTTAAAAAATTTGAGACAAAAATGTCTTCTAAAAATGAAACGAAGCTCAAAATATTTACTTCAACTCAAAACACGTACCCAATCCAAAACACTTACTTTAAAAAAATCGAGAGAAAAATGTCTTATAAAAATGAAACAAAGCTCAAAAGATTTACTTCAACTCAAAACACGTACATACCTCCAAGAAATGTCTTTTGAATGTACGTCCAAGAAATTTTTTTAAGTTCAAAACAATTTTTTGCAAAATCAGGCCGCCTCCAAGAAATATCTTCCAAAAAAATTCTTTAAACCCAAAACAATTCTTTGTAAAATCAGTTTGCTTATAATTTTAAGTTGGGAAGATCTCACTACTTTTCTCAAAAAAGGGCAAAAAGTATTACAAGGAAGTGTTAACCCCACCCTTGATAATCAGAATTATCTATGTGTGTTTTCTAGCAATAAGAAAATAATGAACATTGCTAAGATAAGAACTAATTCCCATGAGCTTGGGAGTGAGACCGGGCGGTGGTCTATTCCCAAGACCCCTTGGAACAATAGAATCTATTAGATTTGCGATTCTAAGCAGGTGGAAGATGAAAAGCACTTCCTTTGAGACTACTCAACTCTTACTCACATTCGCTCTCAATTCCCTACCATCTACCACACTTCAATCTTCTTGACCTGTTAATCCAACCCACCTATAGCGATCTTGGAGCACTTATTCCCCTTCTATTTGACCATAGAAACAAGATTTTGAAGAATCAAACTTAGATTCTTTCTGCTCTCTTAAGGTCCAATAGACCGCATTGGTCTTAACGAACGGTAACCATCATCATCATCATCATCATCATCATTATCATCATCATCGTCATCAAATTTTAATTGACATAATCAAAATCTCTATAAATTATTAATCATTTTTTTATCAAATTAAATATTCAAAATCTATAGTATAGAATTATATTTTCATATTAATATTACTTTGAAAAATTAATATAAAATAAATATAAATTTTCATTATATTTAAAATATATATAAATGTATTCTAAATAATTTTAAAATTAAAATGGATATTGTCCATTGGGTCTTAGATAAATTGTGATCTGGTGCTTTGTTAAGACACTCCTTGATGTGAAGTTAGTTCAATTCATCACCATCATCAAGGTGATATATTAAACATGATGAAGTTGTCTTTAAAAAAATACAGAAATAGATATTAAGTTTAATAAAATAAGTATAGCTATAAAACCACTATTCATCACAAGATTTCAAGCAAACCAATAAATTAAAATAAATAATTTTCTCAAGTTTTAAACATTTAAATAACATAGTGGTTCATTTTAATGAGAGAAGTTATATATATATATATATATATGAAATTCAGTTTTTTTTTTCTTTCTTTCATATATATTACACTTTTTTCACATTTTTTTTTATAAATTAAAAAAATTAAATTAATATAAATTTATAGAAATTATCATTTTAAATTATTTAATTTATAAAATTTTCAAAATAATAAATCTATTTATAAAATAAAAATACATTTTAAATAACAAAAAAAATACAATCTCAAAATTATATAAAAATAAATTCATTTATCAATACAACATACAACTTTCCATATATATATATATATATAATTTTAAGTACCAACACGCTTATAATACTTATAAAAATCCAGGCAATTCCTCCATCTTATTAGAAAACTCCATTTGTAATTCGTCCATGTTGCTTCGAACTACATCCAAAGTTGAAGTATCTCTGCAATATTGATGGTACCCTTTGAAAACTCGAAGGGTCATATAATTATAATATTAAAAAACGCAGTATTTATCCACACGAACCGCATCAAGGTGTGAATAGGCGTGTGGTTGTTGGCGCGGCCAGGGAAGAGACGCAGGCGGATGGAAAGGGTTGGTAGCCATTGGGCGGCTGCAGCACGTTGGGGAGGAGCTGCTAATTGTTGCAGGGGGATGCGGAGGAGCAGGAAGTATGGCCCATGGGCATTTGTACGAAAAAAAATTATACGGAAGGCCCTTCAGACCATAACGTCAACAACAATCAGAGTTCGTTCGAAAGGTTGCCACGTAGTCTCTTGCGACCGTTGAATAGCACAATGGTTTTAATGGTTGACCGTGGATTGAACGACATGTTTTTGGGCAAATATTATATATTTGCGTAGTGCAAAGATTTTGAAAAAATTTGGCAAAGATTTTATCAGAATCTTGTTTATGGTTGTTAAACTTTAGTATTTTGAGTGTCCTAAGGGTTTTTGATAATATTTTTTGAATTTTAATTGATGGGATTCCGGCAAAAAACTGCTATCCGGGCTAGACAACTCCTTATTTCACTGCAGGCTATCACGGAATGTAGGTGATGATATGAAAAAAATTATGTTAAAATTTTAAAATATCATTTTATTAAAAAATAATTAAATAAATACATGATTTCATAAAATATAATTTTTAAAACTAAATTATTATACATAAAAGGTTTATTTTTTATTTATTTTAATAAAATCATTCTATTTATATTATTATGAAATTTATATTACTATGAAGAAAATAAGTATATTCAGATTTTTATTAGCTCGTCCTCCTTTCATTTCGATCAGATTTGTTGACAAGTGAGATGAAATATGAAGCAGAAGATTTAGCAATTGACACCTTATTTCCAGAGGGCTATGCAACAGAAGACTTGGCAATTGACACTTTATTTCCGGAGGGCTATGCAGTCATACAAGCCAAAAAGCTGACAAAATAAGAAGACAAATTGTCACATTCATATCGGGTTTGCAGACGCGGTTGGTACATATTTGCAGGGGCTAGTTGCCCCCATTGTTCATGCTAGTGATATTCAATGTGCTCCAGTTGACCTTCAATCTCCTACAAACGTTCATTTGTTCGTCATTGGCTTCTGTCGAAGTTCGCTAATTGTTCCAAGATTTCCTCTTGAGTGAATTGAATATCATTCCAATAAGCCACAATTTCATTTTGATCCTCATACCAATGGTCATGGAGGATATCCAGGTTGGTTTGAATCCCTTGTAGTTGTGCAACAATCAATTCCAAGGAGGTGGTCTGAACAACACGACTAGGAGAAGATGGAGGGTTCTGTTCTAGTTCCCCTTCCTTATCGAGACTAGTTGAAAAATCCTCGTTGGAGGATGAGGCAACACCCCCTTTGACATTTAGATGGCCACAATATCCACCCCCTCTATGTGGTCTTCCTCTTTGTCACAACGTTCATGCAAAGAAAGGAAGAAACCCAGGAAGACCAAGACCCCAGTCCAACAGCCGCTCCAAATCGCCACAAAACAACAATGTCCAAATGACCCACCACGAGACAACAAAATAGCTAGGGTTCGAGTTTTCAACTCCACAACACCAGAACTAGGCTCCCCCAAGCCCCCGACACGATGAAGGTAATTCAACCAAGAGAGTGAACATAACTCCCAAAACTTAACATTTTAATTCCCACAACCCAACAATGGGGATCTCCCAAGCCATTGGAGCCCTCCTAGCTTGAATAGCAAGCTCTCATGAAACATAAAGGCATAATTTCTCTTCCACCCAAGTCCCCGCCCTACCCCTCACCCAAGATAGATTGTGATCTTAGATGAGTGAGAAGGGCACAATTGACCACAATTCTAAATTTTGAAGTTCATATTCCTCCTCTTAGGGACTCGAGGCACCATGCATGTATCAAGAGTTAATTCCCACCCCCAACATCCCGTAGGAACACTGACCCAAATCCAAGTCCTGAGATCTTTAAGACCAACTGACTTAAACCAGCAAAGCTACCCTTTTACATGAACGACAGCTCGAAAAAAACCAACAGAAAGGTAATCAAAGACAACCACCAAACACCAACCTAATAGATAGAGCATTACCCAAATTCACCTGCCTAGGGATTCCCACCAGCACAGAAGGAAGGAAGTTGGCAGATGAAGGAGCAACAACCCAATGAGGAAGAAGATTCCCATTGAAGCAAATTCCCCTAACCCTGGCGCACCTGTATCCCAGATGAAGTCCTGAGCACAAAACCACACATAGGGGTCAAATTCAGTCGTTAACTCCTCACCATCCTGGCCTTTCGGCTTTCACCGAAAGCCTAAACAATAAGTGCAACTATCACCACCTTTCTCAATGTTCCTTCTCATCGCCAACCACAACCAAACACTAACCATCCTTCACCTTAGCATACTATATACACTTTCTTCTCCATAAACCTCCTTTGTCGACAGTAGTCCACACACCTGATCACATGAACCTTCACATGGATTACAATTGGCTGTGGGTGGGGATCCTAAAGCCCCCTCAATTATGGATTGGTCACACCATCGGGGAGAAAAGGTTTAGTCTTTTATTATTAATATTTTTATTAAAATAAAATCTCTTTAAAGAACCTATTGACTCATTTAGTTTATATTATAATTTTATAGATATTTCCGTAATTTGATTTTTAAATTATAAATATTTAAACTTTTTCAAAAAGAAAATATTGATTATTATTTTTAAATGCAAGTAATCATTTTTAATGATAAATCACATATTTTTCACCATTAAATATAAACATTATTGTTTAATTTTAATGGAAAATTGAACATGAAATATAGATGGATTAGAATTAAGTCAATTCACATACATTTAGAGTCACTTGGGTTTAAAGTCCAATTGAGTTGGATTTAAATGACATTATATTGCAGATTCATTCTCCACTTTATTTCGAATCAAGTCAATTCACATACTTTTACAGTAACTTGGGTTTAAATTCCAATTTAGTTGGATTTAAATGACTTAATATTAGATTCATTCTCCACTTTATTTCAACTTTTTATGTTTCAATAATTAGATTTTGGTTAATAATTGTTGGACATTAGGTAGTTCAACTGCCAAATCATAGGATCGTTGCTACTGCTGCTAGCCCGCGCCCTACTACTGCAGCGCCCTAGTTGTTGCTCATGCTGCTCGCTTGCGCATGGCCCCTCCGGAGTCCTCCCCGGAGGTGGCCTCTCCTCTGGATCAGGCCTAGGATTTTTCTACCCTGATCAACTCTCTTGCTCCTCCTCGCCCTAGGCCGGCGATCTCCAAATTTGTAAAGAAGCTCGATGGAATCCAGGAGGTCACCCTTCCTCCCTCTATTTTGTGCATGGCCGCCATTTCTCTAGCCGAGAAGGGCCTCATCGGCCAATTTACCAGACTTTGGCCCTCTCCGGACACTGTTCAAAAATGGGTCGAGCATAACTGGACTGATAAAATTGACGACAAAATCTCTATTCGGTTCTGCGGCAGAGGCTACTTCACCTTTCATTTTGAAATGGAGGATAAGGACCTGATCTTCAGGAATGGACCATATTTTATGGACATCAGAGGCCTATATATCAACAAATGGACGCCGAATTTTGACCTAGAACTAGATGTACCAAACGATGTCCCTGTTTGGGTGTGCCTTTCCCATCTTCCCTTGCACTGCAGGGGAGATGATTTCATTCGAGATATTGGAAATGTTGTAGGCAAATTTATAGATCAGAGCGAGCCAAAAGACAACATGCAAGCCTGCGTGAGGATCTTTGTCGAGGTGGATCTTGGTAAAGGCCTCCCTGAGGTGATCAAGATAAAATTTGATGAATGGACACACATCCAGCAGCTCGACTACGAACAAATCCCATTTAAATGCAAGGTATGTCATGAATATGGCCACTTTGCAAATATATGCTCTAAAATTATTGATATTGAAAGCCCGGAGACAAACTCGCAATGGGAAACTGTAAAGAAAAAGAAGACCTCCTCTAACCCCAAGAGCAACACCCCCTCTGTGCCCCCTCCCAAATCTGATCCCCCCTCCTCTTCCTCTCCTAAGATCCCAAAATCCTTCCATCAGCCAACTAATCCCCCTATTCCTCCCTCCATTGCTTCTCTTGACTCCTCCAATCCCTTCTCCTCCCTTGGCCCCACTGAAGATGACCCTCCCCTTTTATCTATCCCTTCCCAACCTACCTCTCCTCAAACCTCCCCCATCAATCCTGACCCCCCCTCCTCCTCTTTTGACCCCTCCTTAGTTCGAATCACAAGAAACTCCATGAAGGAGAATGGCGCAACTCTGGAAACCACAAAAAAACTGGCCCTGGAAGGAAATCTTCAAAGCATCATTGAGATGAGAATGCCCAAAAGGACATCACTCTGGGAACTTAGAACCCCATTGAAACCTATATCTTGGGGGAAAATGGCAAAGACTCAGGACAAAAGGACCAAGGAGGGAAGGCAATTTCTCGCTCTCCTTTCTATAATGATGAAAGTCCCTTTAGGGAACTGCAAGGGTCTGGGGCACCCCTTAAAAATATCAGCCCTAAGAGATCTATTAAATCAGGAAAAGCCGGACATTGTTCTCCTACAGGAAACTAAGCAGGGAGATATTGAGATGAAATCAATTATAGACAAAATGAATTACAATGAGGACACCCAAATTGAATCTAGGGGTGCCTCAGGTAGGCTGGCCACCTTCTGGAACTACAACACTTACAAACAAAAGAACTCAATAACAACTCAGAACTGGATCAAAGTGGTGCTTCAGAGTACCAAATATCACAAATAGATCATCATCTATAATGTATATTGCTCCAATCATTATAGGGACAAAGAGCTCTATTAGAATACTCTTAAAGTAGACATAGATAATGAAGATAACATCAACATTGTCATCGGAGGCGATCTAAACTTAATCCTCCATGCAAATGAAAAAAGGGGAGGTTGTTTTAATCCAAAACCCTCTCGAGATCAGCTAGAAATCATCATGCAAGATCATGATCTAGTTGATATCGCACCAAAAAATCGCAGATATACTTGGAGCAACAAAAGGATAGGCAAAAGAAATATCATGGAGCGTCTTGACAAATTTCTAGTTGTTTTCCCTCTCCTCTCTTATTACTCCATCGCCTCCTCCAATGTTCTCTCATTTCGGCCTTCGATCACTACCCCATCACCCTCACTTTTGGCGATCATCACTCTCTCATCCCCATCCATTTCAAATACAGTCCTCTTTGGAACGATATTCCAGAAGCAAGGCATCTAACCCACAACACCTGGCTGTAGCATATTGAAAGAGCTCCCTCCTTCATTTAGGAAACGAAATTAAAAAAACCAAAATGGCCTTGAAGGATTGGGCAAAACTGCATTATAAGGAACTAGAAAAGATCAAACTTGAAATTAAAAACAAGCTGGACGCTATCAACAACATCATTCACTATCAAGGGAAAATCAAGGAAGCTCCAATCAAGAAAAAAAATCTCTATTGGCAACTATTCAAAATTAATAGGAAAGAAGAGGAGAAGAGGATAATAAAATCCAGAAATTTGTGGCTTCAAGCAGGTGACAAGAACACGTCTTTTTTCCACAAACAAGCCACTGTCCGCCAAACTAGAAACAATATCTCCTCCATCATCGATGCAGATGGAAAAATTCAGATTGATCAAGAGTTAATCAAAGTTGCTGCCACCATGCACTTCAAAGCTCTTCTAACAGAAAAAAAATTGCCGGAAGATTACTCTGACTTCTTACAATATCTTCCAACTATGATCGCAGAGGAGATGAACAACGCCTTCAACAAAGAGATAGATGAGGAAGAAATTTAGTGTGCAATTTGGTCCTTGCACCTTGGCAAAGCTCCTGGGCCAGACAATTTTTCTATCAGCTTCTACAGGAAACATTAGGACCTTATAAAAAGGATTTGGTCAAAATGATACAATGGGTACAAAGGAAGAAGAAAATTGGGGGATATACCAACTCTACTTTCCTAGCCCTTATCCCCAAAGAAAACTGCCCCTCCTCCTTTTCTATATTTAGACCCATCTCCCTTTGTAATTCCTCTTACAAACTTATCACTAAAATCCTTGCCATGCGCCTCAAGCCCTACCTCCACAGCCTCATCTCCGAAGATTAAGGAGGATTTATCTCCCAAAGACAAATCTATGACTTGATCCTCCTTGTTCAAGAAGCTATCCACTCAAGTATTACTCCCAAATAAAAAGGTTTTATCCTCAAGCTCGACTTAGCCAATGCCTTTGATAGGGTCAGGCACTCCTTTCTTATATCTGTCCTTCAGAAAATGGGCTTCGACCCAAATCTCCTCACCCTCATTAATTCTTGTATTTCAAATCCTTGGATCTCTCCCCTTATCAATGGCAGGCTAGCACCTTCCTTTCAGTCTTCCCGTGGCCTCAGGCAGGGGTGCCCTCTATCTCCCTACCTCTTTATCCTCATGGAAGAATCCTTCAGTAGGGCCCTGGACCATATGAGATGAGCAGGCCTTATCACGAGGATAAAATTCAGAAACAATGTCAAAATATGAACCACTCGCAATTTGTTGATGACACTCTCCTGATGGGAGGCACATCTAGCATAATTTCACAATGGTTTAAAACCATCTTGTACAAATTTATACTTTACTCTGGAGTTCTGATCAAGTTTCAAAAAAGCTGCATTTATGGTTGGAATGCTATCAGCCAAACCATTCACAACATTTCTCATATATTTAGAGTCCCCTACAAATTGAATTAGGACCACTTCACTTACTTGGGCATGCCTGTCAGTGCTGGGCCTTTAAAGTTTGAAGTTTGGAACATTACCATAGACAAAATGAAGAGAAACTTGCAGCGTTGGGGCTCCTCTTGGCTTAATCTTGTAGGGCGCATTGTCCTCCTCAATTTTTCCCTTTCATCTCTACCCCTGTAAAAATTCACTCTCCTTCAAGCCCCTGCTAGCATCCATCATAAATTTGAAGCTATCCTAAGGCATTTTCTCTGGTAGGGTGGAAAAAACAAGAAGAAAAAATACAATCTCGTTAAGTGGAGACAGGTTACTCAATATTATGAGCATGGAGGGATTGTAAATTGCTCTCCCAAGCTTCTGAACAATGATTTTGGTGGAAATATTGTATGGAGGTTAATCAGTGGTCAACAAGCATGGTGGAAAATAGTCTTGGAGTCCAAGTACCTCAACTATCCACGACAAGATATTTTAGACCATGACATCCCTAATAGACCTTGCTCTGAAATCTGGGCACTTTGCAAGAAAGGCATTCCTTTCTTAGCCCAGAATCTCTCCAAAGTTCCTATTGGGTGTAGCTACATAAATATTGGAAAAGACAAAATCATGGGACAAAAGCCTCTCTTGGACAGACCTGGCACCCATCGTATCCTCTCTCATTTCCATAATCTGGGCCTTAACGTCTTAAGCCATTTTTCTAAATGGGATGACCATTCCCAAAACTGGGTTGGATGGCTTCTTCCCACTGTCCCTGCTCATTTGGAAGCCAACTTATACAACCTTCATATCCTTCTCCATGGTGCTTCCCCCCTAGAAAAAGACTATATGGATGGTTTTCGTTGGGATCCCTCTGGCTCAGCATACTCCATTAAAGCTGCCTATAATCAACTCTGTAGTGACTACTACACCGTGCCTACTTCGGCTATCTGGAAAACAATGTGGAAATCGAAAGCTATTACCAAGATCAAGATCTTCATATGGACACTGCTTAAAGGGAAAATTCTAACTTCAGAAATTCTTAAAAAAAGGGGTGTGCTTGGACCATCCAGGTGCCCCAACTATCAAGGGGCCAAAGAGATAGTGCTCCATCTCTTCATCTGGTGCGCATTTGCTGCTCAATGCTGGACCGATCTAAACCCTTCTTATCAACCTCATTGGGATCAGAACAATACTATTTCAGAAGTTATTCAAACTTGGAAGAAAAATTATCCTTGGGGGAAAAAGAAGAGCAATTTGGCGAGAAGGGTCTGGGACACCTTGCCTTATGTTATCTTATGGAACATCTGGCTCTCCAGAAACAAAAATATCTTCAACGAGAAAGAGCCCTTTTGCAGGAAAGTCTATAGCAAAGCTTGGAGCCTCACTCTCGAAACTATAACTTCCAAAAGCAACAACAAAATCGGCATCAACGAACTTCGAGTAGAAGAAAGGAACGTCCTTGGCAATCTACTAGACAACGCTGACATTCACAAGCCTCCTTCTATTCAGCCTCTCCGGAAAGCCGCAAGAAGGAAGATCCGTCTCAAAGATAAGGATTTCGCTGACTAGATGGACAGTTGTGCAAGGCCCACTCTCTTTTTTGATGGGGCTTCAAAATCGAATCCGAGCGTTGTAGGTGTTGGAGGCATCATCAAAAATGAAAATGGCAGAAGTCTTATCTATTTTGAATGGGGTCTAGGCTCCCTCTCCAACAACAAAGTGGAAGCCTACACCCTCCTTTAAGGCCTACATCAACTAAAAAATCTCAACATCTCAAATGAAATGGTTTTTGGTGTTTCCTCTATCATCGTCAATATGATGAACCATGACCACCTGATAAGCAACATGGATCTCCATCAAATAATCAGCAGATGCCGCAGCATCTCAAAAGACATGGAAGGAATCGCCTTTTATCACATCCTTCGAAGGAACAACAAGGATGCTGACTCTCTTGCAAACAACGCATGTGCCCGAACCTCTAGGCAAATCCTATGCAATGATGCCTCATACATTATGTCTCTGGCATGATCTTATCGCAGGCGATTTTCAAACATATTCGGATCCTACCCTCTAAAATTCATGATCTCTGCAGAATCTTTCATACCCCCTCCCTTCCCTTCCCCGTGATCTTATCCCCTCGAGTCTCCCTCCATGCTGCCCCCCTCTCCTCGTGTTGTCTTATTTATATCTCTGCCCTCCGCATCTTTAAGCACCCTGTTGAAAATGCAACAAGATGATGGAGCTTAGTGAAATGAAGTCGCCTTCACTAAGTGGGCTCGCAGACTATTTTTGGCGCAAAGTCTATTTTTAGACTATGTCTATTTTTAGACATATGGATCATGGTCTATGAGTTGTAGGATGCTATTTATGAATGATTGGTCGAGTTGGTAAAAATAGATGGACCTCTATTTTTAGACATTGGGCAGTTTCTATTTTTAGACTATCGGGCTAAAAATAGAACAGTCAAATATTATTAGCTCTTAATAATATTTGGACTATAAACTTTATCTTATTCTCTTGCAGCACTTCAGTTTGAGCTATGGATGTGGCCCATGCAGCTGACAGAAGGAATTACGCTATTCCTAGGGGTTTGGTTGAGCTATTGCATGGTTGACTTTAGTTAGACTCATGTGGCAGTGTTTTGGTGGAGTTGATTGAGGAGTTGATGGAGTTGTGTTCGGTTTAACTTAGTTGAACTAGTTGTATTTAGTTTAACTGGCTAATACACTAGAGATGAGTTGTGTGAATTAATTATTAATTAATTCACTAATTATTAACTCATTATTCAACTAAAGAACACATCATTTAACACCAGTGCATGGACAGTTCAGTGAAGACCAGTGGAAGAGATAGGTGAAAGAGCCAGTTTGCTATTAGTTGTGACATTAGTTGTGCATGAGATTGGCACAAGCATTGGAGGAGATTGCCAATGAGGATTGCGCAAATCAAGCCAAGGAGATTTGAACTTGGATCTCTCATTACACCAACTTGGATTGCGCAGTAGAGGCAGGCAAACAGTGGAGGAGTTTTGAACCCGTGACTTGTTCAAAACTGAGCTAGTTTGTGTGTAAATTTTGGAGATAGTACTGAGTACTTGTGAGGAGTATTGTGCTATGTATTGTTACATGTTATCTTCCATTATAATATACAAAATAGCTGGGGGTTTTCAGCTATAAGCTTTCCCCATTACATATTGTGTTTATGTGCGCATGCGACTGTTTCTATTTCCGCAGATTGATGATCAATTGTAGAAGAGGTTATGTGTTATGCATGAATTCAAATTAGTGTGTGACCAGGATAATCTCGGTGGATAAATCTTCAGTATTCAGCAAATTTCTACACACCCTTGGCCTGCTTTCCTTTCTGTGTTAGTTGTTGTTGTCTCCTCTGCAATGCTTTCTCTATTGCGCCATTTGTTTCTTCCTCCCCTCATAACATTGGCCTCCTGCTCCGTGCTCCCTCACTCCTTGTTGTTGACCCTGCACTCTCCTCTTACCTACCCTGCATTCCCTTGTGCTGTGTTCTCTTTTGGACCAACACACTCCAGCACTGCACTCTCTACAGACACAATGCTTTCCTCTTGCTCTCCTTCCATTTCTATTCCCCCATCCCTCTGTATGACTCGTAGCGAGGACTACTTTCATTGTGCGGACCTGCAGGCAAAGTTGGAGCAGATCCGTGCGCATCAAAAATTACTCGATGAAAAGCAACAAGCAGATGTGAAGATCCTCGATGAAAAACATCAAGCAGATGTGAAAGTATTCCTCCATAGGGTTACATCTCTTAAGTAGTTGTACAATGAACTCTCCAATTGGTGTGTTCATGCTGAAGAATCAGTCCAAATCCTCAAATACATTCTTGAGAAACGCTTAGCTCCCAGCTCCAGTTCCAACAATATGAGAAATGCTGGCAATGAGAATAACATGGATGCGTCGACTGGGTGCCCTATTAACATCGACTGATCTCTTCCTCTCTTCTTTAGCATGTCTTTTAAGTTTGTCTTTCTCCTTTCACAGTTTGTTCGAATCTATGCATTATCTATATTCTAGTACTTTCTGAACAATAAGAGGAAAGAAGGTGTAGCATTTTGTTGTAGCTACTTTCTCTGTTGCTCCTCAAGAAATCTAGCATGTAAAAAATGAACTTTTCCCTCTCTTTTTTGGAATAAAAATTAGCACTCGACACTATTAAGAAAATAAAAAGATTTTGGTTAATTAAAGCCACTTATTTGTGCTACTAGGCTCATTTTCCCATTAAAAAATAAATATACATAAACAAATGATAATGTATTTTGTTTTACAAATAATATAAATCTATCACTAATTTATTTTAAAAAAGCAATAAAATTATAAATAATATTCCAATATAATAATTTAATATAATTTTAAAATAAATACAAGATATTATTTTATATAGTTCAATGCTTCTTGGATAGATAGAAATAAGGTGTATTATTAAAATATTTCTAAATATTAAATCATTTATTCAATTTCCTTTCCAATTTTATTTTTTAATTAAAAAATTATTATTTCAATATAGTTATAAAAAAATATAAAATTAAATATAATTAAAAATATTAAATATTATTTATCTTATTTTAATATATAATTATATATTAATAAATTAAATATCCTCGTATTTTTTAAACATGAGAAAAAATTATTAATATAAATCATAACACCCACCTCACCTTCCTCGAATCCCTATCTATACAAATTTGAATTTGATTTAATTTTGATAATCAAAAGTAACCATCCATCAGAAAATGACATGGCAACTTGAAACCCAATACCACGAGTTGCATTACCATTATGGTAAAGGCTCCTTTTGTTTTTTTCTTTAATTTCACTTTCAAATAAGTGTTACAAATCTGTCAATTTACTTAATATTTGTCAATTGACTTTAATATGTTAAAATTAATTATATATATATATATATATATATATATATATATATATATATATATATATTATAATAAAATTAAAAAATATTTTCAAGAAAATTGGATGAAATAATTATTTTAAATTTAATATATATATATATATATAATAAAATTAGAGAATTATTTTCAAGAAAATTGGATAAAGTAATATAGAAATATATTAGTTTATCATATTTATATGTATTTTTTTAATAGATTAATATTTTTTTATTAATATATTTTAGTCTTTTCTTTTATATCAATTGATATTATTTTAAATATTAACTAATTTGTATTTCAAAATATACATATATTTTTTCATATTTATAAAATAATAACTTATAACCTAATAAATATACTAAAATTATTAATTTTAAAATGAAAAAACGAACATAATTAATGTAATATTTTTTATTAATATAAATTCAATACAATTTATACTTTTAGAATTTTGACTTACCACAGTAGTTAGTTGAGTCGATTTTCGTGGACAAAATTCTTTTACATGTAATTATTCCCATAAAAATTATATAATACACAATATATATATATTTTTTTTAAATATCAAAATTAACCTATGTTTTGCAATTTTATTAACCTTCGGGGATGTTTAATATACACATCTCCATTATTACACTCTAAAGTCAAATATATTTTAACGTCCACACAAAATCTGAACCATATTACTTATGCTCTTGTCTTATGAAAATTTCCCCACCCAGGTCGTTGTTTTTAATAAAACAAGCAAAACAACATACAATCTAAACCGTCGAGAAACAGAGATTACACCATGGAGTTCCAGTTCTGCCATCAATAAAATACCCATTCATTCTCACATATACGGAGATAAATTATGCATCCATTAATGGAATTTGGATACATTTATTAAAAATACAACAGCTTATCAAAATCATTCATCACAGATTGATAACATTAATGATATTAAGGATCCTCTCAAACAAGAACACATTACAGGGAATCCTGAGAGCTCCCTTGTGATTGTATCCATATTCCTTTGCAGAAGCTTCCAGCAGATCTGCAAATAAGGGATGGTTGAGAACGCTGACATTTATCAGAAATCTCGTAGGAATATATTTCCCTACATAAACAGGAAGGGATCCCTTCGGAACAGTATTGTCATTCTTCTTACTGTCTGAACTCTGTCTGCTCTTCTTATCCAATGGCCGCCTGAGGGAATGGGTATCAATAACTCTGTGCATGAAACGAATCAAGTAGCACATTGGAAGAGAATGTGAAGAAATCAATGTTTGCTAGATTTAGCAGAGCACCAGAACATAGGACATAGAATACAACTCTGATCGTAAATCTGCTACCTATTGAGTGTGAATACTTGAGGCCCAACCAAGAAGGATGAAATATATGGTCAGATATTCTGTACAATGATACGACAATTTGGGTAACATTAATGTAAGGAGTTGTCTAAAGAAATATGAGAAATTACTCTAAATTTAGGGCAAAACAATTTAAGAAATTTTACAATAACACTGTTTGAATTATGATTTTGATGGTGGAAATAGATTCAACACCATCAAAAACCTCTAAAACACTCAAAATATTAAAGCTTGATAGTTATAAAGTAGATTTACAAAAATCCCTGCGAGATTTTCTTAAAATCTTACTAGAATTTTCATGATTTTCGAGGTGAAAAAACAATTTAGTTAGACTACTGCTTACTGGTTTTACAAGAAATAAAATAATGATAAGGAAAAGTCCCACTTGATTTGGAAAGTGCAGTCAAAATGGAACTTGGCCCACATATTTTCACAGACCGAAAGGGTGGATACTTAATCATACAAAAAACCACACCATAGTCTAACTAGATTTTTTTTGTGCTGAAAATCATGGAAATTTGGATAAGATTTTTGTAAATTCAGGTTATTGCTATCAAACTTCAATATTTTTGGGTGTCTTTGAGGTTTTTGATGGTGCTGAATTCATTTCCACCATCAAAAACATGATTCAAACACTATTGCTACAAGATTTCTTAATTTTTTTTGCCCAAATTCTTACCCTTTTTAGCAGTCCCACCACATTTCTTAATTTTTTTTACCAAAATTCTAGCCACTTTTGATAGTCTGGGAAAATTTTCAGCCTCCATACACAACTCCATATATTATGTCAAGACTCAAAATACACTCTAAGAAACTGGAATCACCCACCATAGTCATAAACCCTGTCTCTCCCAGCAATGTTACCATCTTGAGGGGGAAAGGGCTCCCACACATTAAGAAGAAACTCATCCATAGTGGGATGATGGATTCCGGGGTTTTTAGCGTATGATTTATTGGGCATTTATTTTTATTTTACGATTCTTTTAAAGCATTTATTTGGCATTATGAATTGATATTTTTAATCTAACATTTGGTATCAGAGCATTTTTTATCTCTGCCTTGGTGATTATAGACATATTTTGGCTAAAATGTCATATTTTGAGAATTTTCTGAATTAAAGCTTTTATTTGGAAATATGTCTAATTTTTGCTCAATTTTAATGCTTATAATATTTATTTAGTTTAATTATATGCAATTTGGAAAATATGCTCGTATTTAATTTGCATGAATAAATTATTTCTGTTCTAATTAAAACATGCTATTTTGATGAGTATACGAGACCAATCGTTAATGTTATGCATAAATTTTATAGTTTTATTTATGCAAATTATCATTATTCTCATATCAAGTTAATTTTTATGTAAATAACGTCTCATATTCATTTATGGGCTTAGAATTATGGATTCTATCTCTAAGCCATTGAGAATATATTGCGACAATTCAGCGGCTGTTTTTATGGCTAAGAACAACAAAAGTGGGAGTCGAAATAAACACATCGACATTAAGTATTTAACTATAAGGGAACACGTTAAAGAAAAGAAAGTGGTCATTGACCACGTTAGCACTGAGTTGATGATTGTTGATCCTTTGACTAAGGGCATGCCACCATTTAAATTCAAGGATCATGTAATGAATATGGGACTTGGTTCCATTATGTAGTTTCTCATTGTATGAACAATGTTATTTTTAATGAAATTCTTAATTATTGTGATGTTTTTCTCATATTTATGTGCACCTTAATTTGATTTGAGAGAATTCATTTGTGTAGGACCAAGAATAAACATAGGGTTTATTCATTAAGAAATTGTTGCCACATAAATTTTAATAGAAATAAATACATAGTAATACATGGAAGATAATAGTCGTCATTAGAGGACTTATCGCCATGATTCATGTATCTATTACTTAATACAGATTATCAATGGGTTTTAAGATGAGACATTAAGTTTGGAAGTATGGACCAAATGGGAGAATGTTACGCTCCCTCTCCAGTTATTTTTGGAAATAACTGCAGTAATTATTTATGGAAACCAGCTGCAGTGATTTCCTTAATTTATGGAAACCAACTACAGTAATTTCCTTAAATTACGGAAATCAACTGCAGTTAATTAATTTCTTGTTGAGAGCTTCTGAAGTGGTCCATTACTCCCACTGCAGTTCTCTACCATGATTTGTGGAACACTTGACACATAGCCAACATAAGCTTGATGGAATCTTGGCTATAAATATTTTTGTTTGGTCCCCAAGCTCACTAAATCAATCCCCTTCAGTTTTACACCATCAAGCTAGAGTGAGCAGAGCTTGGAAGTGCCTTCAGATTTTATCCGAATAGCCCTTTCGAACATAGTTAGTGAGCTTGGGGACCAAACATAAATATTTATAGCCAAGCTTCCATCAAGTTTCTGTTGGCTATGTGTCAAGTGTTCCACAAATCATGGTAGAGAACTACAGTAGGAGTAATGGACCACTTCAGAAGCTCTCAACAAGAAATTAATTAACTGCAGTTGATTTCCGTAATTTAAGGAAATTACTACAGTTGGTTTCCATAAATTAAGGAAATCACTGCAGTTGGTTTCCAGAAATAATTACTACAGTTATTTTCATAAATAGCTGGGAGAGAGAGCGTAACATTCTCCCACTTGGTCCATACTTCCAAACTTAATGTCTCATCTTAAAACCCATTGATAATCTGTATTAAGCAATAGATACATGAATAATGACAAGTAATATCTTCCATGTATTACTATGTATTTATTTCTATTAAAATTTATGTGGCAACAATTTCTTAATGAATAAACCCTATGTTTATTCTTGGTCCTACATAGATGAATTCTCTCAAATCAAATTAAGGTGCACATAAATATGAGAAAAACATCACAATAATTAAGAATTTCATTAAAAATAACATTGTTCATACAATGAGAAACTACATAATGGAACCAAGTCCCATATTCATTACATGATCCTTGAATTTAAATGGTGGCATGCCCTTAGTCAAAGGATCAACGATCATCAACTCAGTGCTAACGTGCTCAATGACCACTTTCTTTTCTTTAACACGTTCCCTCTCCGAGTTATTTCTGGAAATAATTGCAGTAATTATTTCTGGAAACCAACTGCAGCGATTTCCTTAATTTATGGAAACCAACTGTAGTAATTTCCTTAAATTACGGAAATCAACTGCAGTTAATTAATTTTTTGTTGAGAGCTTCTGAAGTGGTCCATTACTTCCACTGCAGTTCTCTACCATGATTTGTGGAATACTTGACACATAGCCAACAGAAGCTTGATGGAAGCTTGGCTATAAATATTTTTGTTTGGTCCCCAAGCTCACAAACTCAATTCCCTTCAGTTTTACACCATCAAGCTAGAGTGAGCAGAGCTTGGAAGTGCCTTCATATTTTCTTCAAATAGCCCTTTCAAACATTCTGAATTCTGTGAGTGAGCCAATCTAATCAGTTTGCAGCTTGACTTTCATTTATAGGATTCCAAATTCTGTGATTGAGTAAGGCGTTTTGAAGCAATTCAATTGTTAGTCTCATGGGATTGAATATACTCGATGCTTTGCCTATCGTTACTTATTAGTCACACAGAAGCTTGTCTCGAGGTATTTTTCTGCCTGCTCTGTTTTTAGGCATTCTGTAAAGCTCGGTAGAATATTGAAGTTTTGATTCTCTTACGAGGGTGGGTACTGGGAAACTATTAGCGTTGGGTTACATTTTCTATATAGTGAAGCAACATTTTGCATACAAAATTCATTGTGAGCAACATCAATGGCTGGAGGTATGATTTATTGGGCATTTATTTTTATTTTAAGATTCTTTTAAAGTATTTATTCCGCATTAAGAATCGATATTTTTAATCTAACATTTGGTATCAGAGAATTTTTTATCTCTGTCTTGGTGATTATAGACATATTTTGGCTAAAATGTCATATTTTGAGAATTTTCTTAATTAAAGCTTTTATTTGGAAATATGTCTAATTTCTGCTCAATTTTTATGCTTATAATATTTATTTAGTTTAATTATATGCAATTTGGAAAATATGCTCGTATTTAATTTGTATAAATAAATTATTTCTGTTCTAATTAAAACATGCTATTTTGATGAGTATACGAGACCAATCGTTAAATGTTTTGCATAAATTTTATAGTTTTATTTATGCAAATTATCATTATTCTCATATCAAGTTAATTTTTATGTAAA